>MU225316.1:3296542-3313599 GCA_018584345.1 Thuja plicata
GATCACTGAGAGGGGGGGGGGGGTGAATCAGTGATCTATCAATTAATACTTTTTCTGATTATCTAAATCTTTACTTAAATGTTTAAGTACTAAAATGAATATCAATGCAAGTAAGATAAATATACACAACTCATAACACCAAATATGATTATAGGGAAACCCAGTGCAGGTGAAAACCCTGGTGGGAATTAGTACCCATAAATATTCTGTACTAGTTTCTTATGATCCTTATTATAAGATCCTTAACCCTGTTAGGAGTTGTCTTTACAATACATGAAGTACAGTGACCTTGTTAAGGGTTGGACCCTATTAGGAGTCTTTTACAATAACCCTGTTAGAGGTGGTGGACTCACTGTCCAAATGGTAAAGGCTACAACCTTCTGGATCTTTGATACACATTGTATCTGCAAGGTGAACTGTTGTTGTGACACTGCTTGTCTGATCAGTTCCTTTTGTGCACTAATTCTTTAACCTCTTGTGAAGAAATACAACAATATTATCTTTACTCTGAAATCTTCTACTTCAATATCTATATCATCAACATATGATAAATATATCTTTGCTACTTTTACACTCTGCTCTGCTTTTCTTATCTCTGGCTTCCACAACTTTTCCCATCACAAATGACCTTCTATAAGTACTTCCTCAAAGGACATGAACATGTCAGATTTAGGACACCTTTCAAAATATATCTTGATCACTTACATAACCATGCAACCCTTCATTAAGTCAGCTTAACATTAATTATAACTGCTTTACTCAAACCGAACAGACACTCCTTTTCACACAGTCTGCTTCACCAAATTAACTCTAACTAATTATCTCGGATGAATCAAGTCATGTGATTTTAACCATATATTTTTAGGTCACTAAAAATAACTAATCAAAATGCATAATTCCTGATGATAAGTGCAACTTCTACGCCAAAACAATCTCTGTCGGCTCTTTCCATGATCTCTGTCCTGTTCTGTCATTCACTGGCTATACCTCTTCAACTGGTTGTATCTTCTTCATACTTGCAGATCTGATCATGTCCTCTTAGACTTAGAATTTAAAAATATTCATAAGATTATCTTCAAATACACATATCATTTGGATAACAAATGAACACACACTAACCAAAACTATAACAGTTTGTTCCTTGCTTTGTCCTGTTTTCTATACTTAGCCAATTTCTGATCTTCTGATAATATGTGCTGACTCCAAAACTTCATATGAATTTGTTCTCATAATGACAACACTAAATAGAGTCATATACTTTAGTATAGTCAAATTTTCAACAATAATGACTTTCAAAGTCATCCAATACCTGTTTCAAATTCTCTGCATTGTCCCTTTATTGGAAAGAAAGAGGTATAAGTAAGCGTGTGTTGACAGTATCAACTACTGTTTCCATTACCTTTGACATCTTCTCACCTTTCTTCTCAAATCTCTCCTTTACTTTTTCAAATGAAATGAAAGATAGCTTCATCAACTCATCCTCATCCATACCCTCAACATTAGTGTTCATAGTTCTATCTCCACTTTCCAATAATAAAGATGAAGAAACAAATGCATGAGTTTCTTGTTTCACTTCAACTTTATCTACTGCTTCCTTCGCTATTTCAGCTTTGCTCACATTTTTCTCTTCTTTGTGTTTCTTTGTTAGATAAGTTCTTTGTCCATAAATGTTATTAATTTTCTCAAAAGGATCACTAACATCCTATGAAGTGTCTAAAGACACGGGAATGCCATAAACAAATAAATCTGGTTGCTTCATAGTACTGACAAATTGGCTTTTGTCTACATCCTTTGATGTATCAAGATTTACATCAGCTATCCTTGATGACTCACCTTTTAGAATTTTAGAATTAGTATCCTTGGGAGGTGAGGAATTATTAGTTTCACTTCCCATCAAAACCTTATCAACTGCCTTCTATGTTTCCTCAATATCTTCCTCATACCTTTTCACCATTATCTTCACCAATCTTGACTTGGTTCTCAAAAAAGGTTTCAAATCATTTAATATCTTTTCCATTTCCTTGACTGAAAAAAAAGGTAGCATATCTTCAAATTATTTTACTCTGATTGCTTCATCTTCTACTTGAGCTAATTGTTTCCTTATTTCTAATTTCTCATAAAGTTCTTTAGGTATACTACCTTTAATTTATAAGAAATTCTTCTTAAAAGAAAGTAAATGATTTATTACCATGTCTTCAATCAAAATTTTATCAAATGCCTCATACCTCTCATAGTATCTAACCAATGAGATAAGATTTCCCTATTTAATTATTCTCTTCTCCAGTATTTTCAAGTTAGGCTTCCAGATTTGTTTCACATCACTGCTCTTCTCTTAAACTTTCTTCTCTTTTCCCTTCTCTTCAAATTTCTTCTCTTCTCCCTTGTTTTCAATTTTTGTCCTTTGTTTCTTTGGTGGAGAGTCTTGTTTGGTGGACCTTGTGTTCCTTCTAGGAAATTATCTATGCTTTACTTCTTGTGATGTTTTCTTTGGTAGTGTAGGTATGGTTTTTGGTACATCAATCACAGTAGGAGGTGGACTAATATCCTTCTCAACTTCTGGAGGTGGAAGCGCTACAAGAGAAATGCTCACCAATCCAAAATCTATTTTTTCATCTTCTTTCTTACCTCTTTCCTATCTTCCTTTGTTATACCAACCTTGGCTACTAGATCATCTACCAAATGATGAACTATAATTGATTAAATGTTTGAAGATGTTAAGTTGATGATCACCAAGACATAGAAAGTTAATGCAAGACATTAAATTAGTTAATGTATTGTATTTTCATTGATGTCAACTTGATATAATCTATATGGTCATGTACATACTACTAAAGACTTCAGAGAACCAATGAATCAAAGGCTATGCTATCAGTAATGCATAAAATTCAAGTATTCACAAAGTGATTGTATACATCGATAGAGTGCACACCGATGGACAAAGTAAACCAATGAAAGAAAAGTCACAGTGTTACCTGACAAGAAAAAGCACAGTATTACCGATGAGAAAAGTCATAGTGTTACCCAACGAGAAAATTCACATTGTAACCCGATGGACAGAATTACAGTGTTTCCCGATGGACGGAGATCCTGAAGACAACTGAAGTCACACTGACAAAATAGTCAGTTGTCACCGATGACTAACTGAAGTATTGACCAACAGAACAAAGAGTTCAAAAATGAAAAAATGCTTAGCTGTCAAGAGCTAATATAGACTTAACTGGTACTTATCATTGTTTTAATCGACAAGATAAAGCCAGAGATAAGTAAATGATTTAAAGCTTCTTAGTCCAGTTGGCAAGAAGATCTCTATGAGATAAATTAGGATTTTTTCTTTAAATCTAATTGGCGAGAATTGTGGATCATGCCAAGATCAAGAAAGCCAAGAAACAGTGAAATCATTTCTATATAAGAGACAAGCTAATTCAATATGATAAAAGGGGGAGTGACAAGAGAATAGATGTTGAAGAGATTCTGAAGGAGAAGAAAGTCTTCATTCAGACCTGATCAATCAAGCTGAGGAAAGAGCTAAATTTTGTAGACACCAATGAATAGTGATATAGAATCATAGAGTAGAACAGTGTGGAGAAAAGGTATTGAATTGATAACATTGATCAGAAAGGTAATGCACTTACAATAGATATGAAAATCTACAATTCTACTTATAGATGTGAACAAATCAATTTACTATTTTAGTTTAACCATTGAAGCATCAAGTCTCTTAAGCGAGCAGGACTTAAAAGTATTTTCTAATTGAGATACATCCCAAGGAGTATCAAAAAGTTTGATCATACAAAGTAGCATTGGATATGCCCGATACCTATTGATAGACCAAGAGAGTGTTTGATCAAGGATGGTAGCATTAGATGCCAGATACTAAGTGACAAACTATTCATTTAAATCCTCTAACAAGGTCACACCTAACAATGTGTTTGTAACCTTTAACGAGGTTGGCTCTTCATCGAGCTCACTTTAGAGACTAACAATTTGGGTTACCGATCCCAGTGGTTTTTCCCTTAACAGGGTTTCCACGTTAAAAATCCATGTGTTAATGTGTCTATGAGTCATTACTTTATTGTTTTGCATTTCACATAAGTAACTCTGGATTGATCAGTATACACTAGTTATTTACTGTATCTCGGTAAATAGAAAGACTGTTTATCAGTAAACATACAGTAGAAGGTTTTACAAAGCATTTTGAAAAGTAGAAATTTGATATAAGTATTTCAAGGCAATCATCTTGTAGGACTGAATATAACTAGAGTCTTATAAATGTGGTAATAAGTTTTTGGGTTGATTTAAGGATTAATTTTTGAGGCCACTGATTCACCCCCCCCCTCCCCTCTTAGTTATTCTAACAATTGGTATCAGAGGTTGTGTGCTTAGAAAGGGAGTTTAACAGCTCAAGCTAAAAATCACAAGATGAACAGATGAGATGTGCCCAAGTTGAACAAAGACAACTTTGCTTCATGGAAAAGCAAGATAAGACTCCACTTATCAGGTATTGGAAATGATGTTACTCAATACTTAGATACTAAATATGTGTTGCCCACAGAAGCACTCATAGTTGAACAAATGAGAGAGAAGCATGAGCACAAATGCATTATAATAGAACTTGCTTCCTCACTCTCTGATGCTGAATTTGAATATGTCAAAGCATGCACAAATGCAAAGTAGATGTGGGATAAACTAAAGCTTGTACATGGTGGTGATAAAAACATTTTGAGAGCCAAGGCAGAAAGTCTTAGAGGAAAGTTTGATGATCTTAGATTGAAAGAAGGTGAAAACATCACACAGTACAACACAAGAGGCAAAGAGGTAGTCAATGCTATCCAAGGAGTTGGAGGTGTGCTAGATGAAGAGATAGTGGTAAGTAAAATTCTAATAACCTTACTTCCTACTTATGCTATTAGAGTGTCTTCCATACAAGAAATGAGGGTAGTAGCAAATAACAATGTTACTCTAGATAGTTTGATTGGAACACTAATTTCATTTGAGATGAATAACTTTGATAATAGTGTCTTACCAAACATAGAGTTTGCACTCAAATATTCTTTGAGAATAAGTAAATCAAGTCATAAACACACTATGAGAAAAGATAGTGAAAGACAAAGTGAAGAAGAAGATCTTGATGAAATTCAAGCACTTATGGCTAGAAGAATGCAGAGAGGCAAAGGTAAATACAAAGGTAAATTACCACTTGTATGTTTTAATTGTAAAGAGATTGGACACTTTGCTGCAATATGTCCTAACAAGAGAAAAGATGAAAGAAGTAATGATAGGTCATTTGAAAATAAGTTTGACAAAGGTCATAACTGAGATTATAGAAGCAACCAACAATCAGAAAGAAGATATATCCAAGACTACAAGGACAAAGGAAAGAAGGCTAGTTACCTAGCTACATGTAAAGATGAAGATACTGACACCGAATCTGATGAAGAAATTGAGATGGTGTTTGTGGCAGTAAAAGATGATTCAGATGAAGATGAAGAAAGGTATGTAGAAACTGCACTCATATCTAAAGTTAGTAAAAATGATGTCTGGATCATAGATAGTGGCTGCACTCACCATATGACCGGTAACAAATAAAATTTTGAGACTTTTGAATACCATAATGGTGGCTCAGTAAGAATGGGTAATGACACACCTTGTCCAATTGAAAGTAAAGGAACTATAATGTTGAATAACCTGATAAAATGTGAAAATTATTATTGGGTGAAAGGATTGAATTATAATCTATTGATTGTTTCTCAGCTAAATAATTTAGGTCATAGAGTAGCATTTGAAAATAAGAAGGCAAAGATCTTCAATACATTGGGAAGGTTGATTGGTACCGGTGAGCAAACAAAAGGTAACTTATTCTATCTGAATGATTCTGACACCACTTGCTTAATGGCTAGAAATGAAGACTTATGGTTGTGGCATAAAACATTGTGTCATGTAAACTTTGACAACATGATAAAGATAAGAAAAAAGAGAAATGTAAGAGGCTTACCAACGATGACTAATCCCGAAAATATCATGTCCAAAAATTGTATAAAAGGTAAGATGACAAATTCTAGTTTCAAAAGAAAAACCCATACATCTGATGCTATTCTAGAATTAGTCCATACTGATCTATGTGGACCCATGAGGACAAAGAGTTACTATGGTGATAGATATTTTATTCTCTTTGTTGATGATTACTCTAGAATGATGACAGTTATAAAAGATAAATCAGAAGCATTCAAGATGTTTAAATGGTACAAAGCAATGGTAGAAAAACAAAGTGGTAAGGAATTGAAATGCTTAAGATTAGATAGAGGAGGGGAATTTGTTTCAGATGAATTCACTAAATTTTGCAATGAGCATGGAATCAAAAGATAGGTCTCTGCACCAAGAACACCACAGCAAAATAGAATTTCTAAAAGAAGGAACAGATCCATTGTTGAGTGTGCAAGGAAACTGATGATAGATAAAGGCATCACCCAAATCATCTGGAGGGAAGCTGTTAGTACTATTGTTTACAAATTGAATAGAGTACAATTGAAGAAAGACACAAAGAAGACACCCTATGAGCTATGGTATGGTTACACACCCAATGTAAGTTACTTCAAGATTTTTGGTAGTCAATGTTATATCTTAAAAGGTGATAGAAATGGAAATCTTGACTCCAAAAGTGATGAAGGTATCTTTATAGGGTATTCCACCAAAAACAAAGCTTATAAATGTCTCAATAAAGCCTCTAACAAAATCGTTGAAAGTGCAAATGTAAAGATAGATGAATTTGCAGATAAGATTGAAAAGGAAAGTACAAAATAACCAGATGACTACAATAGGTTTGTTTACAATGAAGAACCTGACACTCTACCTGAACAACAATGTATAGCTCTTGAGCAACAAAATATTGCACTTGAGCATCGGGCTTGAAATACCAAAAATCAGGATATTGCTCAAGATGATGCACCAAGCGATGGAGATCAAAATGAAGGACACAATGATGATCAAGATGATAGATAAATAATTGAACCTGTAATTTCTAGGTATGTCGGAAGGAACCATCCATAGAACCAGATCATTGCAGACAAGAAGGCTGGTATGAGAACCAGAAGTAAGTCTCTAAACACAAGATGTCTAATTTGTGATTTTGAGCCAAAATATGTCAATAATACACTTGATAATGATGAATGGATTAGTGCTATGAATGAAGAAATTGAGTAGATTGAGAAAAAAAAGACATGGACATTCGTATTGATACCTGATGACAAGAATGTCATCGATACAAAATAGATATTTAGAAATAAGCTAAATGAGAATGGAGAAGTCACTAGAATTAAAGAAAGACTAGTATGCAAGGGGTATGCACAAGAAGAAGGGATTGACTATGGGGAAAACTTTACACCCCTTGCTAGGCTAGAAGGAGTGAGAATATTACTTTCTTATGCTGCATTTAAAGGATTCAAGGTATACCAAATGGATGTCAAGTCTGCATTCCTAAATGGAATACTTGAGGAAGAGGTATACATTAGGCAACCAAAAGGTTTTGTTGATCCAGACAAGAGGAACATGGTATGTAGACTACACAAAGCCTTGTATGGATTGAAACAAGCACCAAGATCCTGGTATGAAAGACTTCATTCCTATCTCCTAAGTATTGGATTTATAAGAACTAGTGAAAACAGTAATCTTTATTTGAAGGAAGATACTGAAGCTAACATTTTGATTTCTGAAATATTTGTTGATGACATCATATTTGGAGGCAATGATATGCTATGCAAATAATTTGCAAATGAAATGAGAAAAGAGTTTCAGATGTCTATGTTTGGAGAGATCAAGTTCTTTCTTGGTCTACAGATCATGCAACAAAATGAAGGTATTTTCATTACACAATCCAAATACATCAAGGAAGTGCTGAAAATATTCAAGATGGAAGATTCCTAGCCAGTTGGAACACCGATGGCAACTAGATGTAAGATGACAAAGGAGGACAAGTCACCTGAGGTAAATCAGACTTTGTACAGATCAATGATTGGCAAACTCATGTATGTTGTACATACAGGACTAGATATTGTACATGCATTAGGAATAGTTGCAATATTTTTTTCTAATCCCAGGGAATCACATATGACTTTTGTGAAAAGAATCTTAAGATATTTGAAGAATACCAAAGACTATGGCTTATGGTATAGAAGACAAGGAAAATTTGAACTTAAAGTCTTTACCGACGCTGATTGGGCTAGAAACATTGATGACCAAAAGAGCACAACTAGAGGAGCATTCTTTATGGGTGACAAAAGTTATCACATGGATCAGCCAGAAGTAAGGATGCATCTCTCAGTCTACTGTAGAAGAAAAGTATGTTTTTTCTGCTGTAAACTACTCAAATATTGCATGGATCAAACATTTACTGGAAGGTATGCATATGAAAATTCTTGAACCAGTAATTATCTATTGTGATAATACCAGTGCAATTAACATTTCTAAAAATCCAGTCATGCATGCTGAGACAAAGCATATTGCTATCAAGTATCATTATTTGAGAGAACAAGTTCAAGAAAAGGAGGTGATACTTGAGTATGTGCAATCTAAGGAACAATTAGATGATATCTTCACCAAGCCACTGCCCAAGGATAAATTTGAGTACTTGAGAAAGAGACTAGGGGTCAGACCCTTGTCTACTATTCAGTAACATGACTAGAAGGCTGTATCAAAATACATATTATCAGAATATCATTCATGTTAATGCAAGCAAAGAGATGGACTTCAAAGATACATCTATACACAGCAAGGTATTTATCTACTCCAAGCACTAGAGTTGTTATATTGTTGATGAATTGGGAAAATCAAGGAGTATGTTATGGATAGAAAGGATTCTTTGGCATTACTGTCAAATATTTGTTTGGAATTGCTGTCAATAGGAGAGATTATATCAATTATCACATTATCCAAAGGGAGATATGTAACCAGAAAGGGAGAGTACATACAAAGGGAGAGATTGATGACAAAAGAGAAAAGAGACATCAAAAGAAAAGAGAACAGTCAAAGGGAGAGAGTTATACACAAGAAGAGAACACATCACATCAGAACAAGAAAGATTCTACATCTATCCAGTGAAGGGATTGAAGACAAAGAGAGAGCTGCAAGAATCAAATCTAAGTTATGTGAGCTTAATGAGGACCAGATATTTGTATCAGTTATAGTACATAAGATTGGTAGTTTGATGAACTTCAACTGTTATATTTCATATTTTATTAGTGATAATATAGTGTGATAATGTAGTGTGTTTGCATCAATGCCAAATTGAGAGATTAATGAACTATAACTGATTGAATGTTTGAAGATGTTAAGTTGATGATCACCAAGACAAAGAAAGTTAATGCAAGACATTAAATCAGTTAATGTATTATATTTTCATTGATGTCAACTTGATATAATCTGTATGGTCATGTACATGCTACTAAAGACTTCATAGAACCAATGAATCAAAGGCTATGCTATCAGTAATGCATAAAAGTCAAGTATTCACAAAGTGACTGTATACACCGATGGAGTGTGTTGCAAATTTGCTTCTATGCAAATAATTGATTGTATGTTTGTCATTGATGACAACATATAATATACAATAGTGTTCTATATGAAATTATAATTGCAGATGTTCTGGAGCTATTTGTGTTCATTTACATGGTGTATATATGTTCTAGATGCTATTTGCATTCACACCAAGTTAGATATGAAGTTTCAATTGAGTTATGTTAATCAGTTATGACAGTTATAGAGATTGAAGACTATCTGTGAAGAGCCGACGTAATTACCTTATATCTTGAGTTGCGCCTATCTTTTGGATATGTGTGTTTGTATTCATTTTTAGTTATGAGTTAAAGATAATTATCTAAAGGTGCCAAACATGTTCTATTAGAATCATGAAGTTGGAGTTAATTTGGTGGAGCCGACTTTGTGAAGTTTCGTGTCTATTTAGTATGAGTTGTGTGTTTCTAATTAGGTTGCGTGGATAATGTGGCCGACTAAAGAAGTATTGAAGGGACTCCTAGAGCTGATGAAGATCACATCCTTTAGAGAAGATACTTATAGTATTTCATTTGATGAATGCCAAGTGTGAATGAGAAGAAAAAAGATAGAACAAGTGCAGGACAAAATGTCTGTTGTTTTGGGATAGTAGAGAAATTTCATTCATCAAGAAAAGATCTATGTGAAGAAGAAGTGGAAGTATACAACACACTGGAACTAATCAAGATAGTAGGTCTACTCAATAGTTCATCTATCATATATAGTGTATATCTATTCTACTGAAGTTTGTAGCCTTCATCATTTTAGCAGTGAGCTTTTGGACAGTGAGTCCTCACCCTTAACAGGGTCACTTGTAAAAGACTCCTAACATAGTCCAACCTTTAGCTAGGTCTCTGTACTTATTTTATTGTAAATAACAAATCCTAACAGGGTTGCAAGATCTCCTAATAGGGATAATTATACTAAAGTATAGTTCTTTGTGGGTGATAATTCCCACCGGGTTTTTTACCTATTTGGTTTCCCCATAACCAAAATTTTTGTGTTATCTATTGTGTTATCTGAATGTGCATTTACTTTATGTTAATTGTATTTAAGAAAAGAAAAGAATTAAAGTAGCTGATAACTGATTCACCCCCCCCCTCTCAGTTATCCTTTGGAACTATTCTAACAATTGGTATCAGAGCCAAGTGCCTTGGAAAGAAAGCCTAACAGCTTAAGGTAGATCAAATGGCATACTTCAAGAAAGAGAGTCCTAAGTTTGATGGAGAAAACTATCTTGACTAGAAGAAAAAAATGATAACACATCTTTAGTGCATTGGATTTGAGATCTATGAGATTTCTACTCAAGAAATTGAAGTTACCACCTTGTAGAAGATGACTCTACAGTCAAACAAAAGGAAGTATTCACTAATAATGTAATCACCAAAGAAGCCCTAATCAGTGCCCTATCCGACAGTGAATTTTCTGAGATCAAGAAGATAGATAAAGCATACTCTATTTGTAAATACTTAGAATATATGTTTTAAGGAGAAATCCAAGAAAATAATGCATGTAGAAAGACATGGAAGAAAAGGTACAACAACTTAGAGATGCTACCTGAAGAAAACATCAGAGCCTACAATCAAAGAATTAATGAAGTAGTTTCAAGTATCAAGAACAATGGTGGAGAAATTTCAGAGGAAGATATAATGGAAAAACTAATGACCACACTAATAGGAGACTATGAGAGCAAGATCAATATCTTAGATGAGACTATGAAATTTTCAAAAGACTTCAAGAGAGAGACTTTGATCAACAAAATATCTGCATTTGAGATATCAAGATTGAAGACTAAACCCAAAAGTGAGACAGCTTTCAAAGCCTTAGTCCACAACAAGAAATCCATAAGAATCTCTAGTAATAATGAAGAAGTGGATACAGAACTAGAAGAAATCATTTCTATGATTGCCAAGAAAGAAAGGAAAGGTAAAGGGAAATATGAAGGACAACTACCATTCAAATGTTTTTCATGCAACAAAGTTGGTCACTTTGCATCCAAGTTTCCTACAAGAGTCAAGAAGTTCAAATCAGATTACAAACCCAAGTACACTAAGGAATGTTATCATGCTGAAGATGGTGTAACTGATGATGAGTCAAGAGAAGATGAAATTGGTTTTTTTTCCATTAAAGACATTGAAAAGATACTTGAAGAAATGGACAAAGAAGATGAAGAAAAAGAACAAGAGTTAGCATTAGTTTCAAAAGCTGACATCAGAACTGACTGGATCATTCACAATGGATGTTCACACCACATGATAGGAGACAAAGACAAATTTTTACATTTGGACAAATACAAAGGTGGCATGGTTAGATTTGGAGATAATACTCCCAAACCTATCATAGGTAGAGGTTCTATCACCTTAGATGGAAAGAACAAGACAGATGATGTTCTTTATGTTGATAGTTTACATCATAACTTACTAAGTGTTGGATAGTTGCTTGATAAGGATATCAGTTGGAATTCAAAAACAACTAGTGCATCATTAACAACAAAGAAGGAGACATGATTGCATCAGGCTCAAAAACCAAAGGTAATTTTTTTCAGCTCAATTCAGAAGTAAGTTGTTTTATTGCAAAAGTAGATGATAGTTGGCTATGGCACAAGAGACTTTGTCATATCAATTTTGACAACATAGTCAAGATAAGTAATGTAAAGGTAGTAAGAGACCTTCCAAGTATTGCAAGACCAGTTGAAACCATGTACAGGGAATGTGTGATGGGGAATCATGTGAGGACCTCATTCAGGAGAAAACAAGACTCTATAGAAAACAAATTAGATCTGATACATACAGACCTATGTGGACCTAATCAAACAAGATCTTACTATGGAGAAAGGTATTTAATTTTGTTTGTTGATGATTTCTCAAGGATGATGTGGGTTGCATTATTAAAAGACAAATATGAAGCTTTTGAGAAGTTCAAAGTGTTCAAAGCTAAAGTTGAGAATGAATCTAGATCAAAGATAAAATGTCTGAGATCTGATAGAGGAGGAGAATTCACCTCTAACCATTTTTATGATTATTGTGAAGAACATGGAATCAAGAGATAGTTAAGTGCACCTAGAACCCCTCAGGAGAATGGGATTGCAGAAAGAATGAACAGAATAATACTTGACATAGCACACACTATCATGATTGAAGGAAAGGTTGCTCATACTTATTGGAGAGATGCAGTCAATACATCAGTCTATACTATCAATAGAATACAATTAAGGCGTAGCACAAACAAGACACCCTATGAACTTTGGTTTGGTAATGTACCTAGTATAAAATACTTTAGAATCTTTGGAAGCAAGTGCTACATCAAGAGAGATGATAGCATTTCCAAGTTTGATGCTAGAAGCGACGAAGGTATTTTTCTTGGTTACTCTACTAAAAGAAAAGCCTATAGATGTTTTAATCTAAAATTAAAGATCATTGAAAGTACTCATGTGAAGATTGATGAGAAGTTTATGATTCAAGAAATATATTATGACAATGCTCCCATGATTGAAGATGAGCCTAGACCCATCAATAAGGACATAGTTATTGAAGAAATGTTTGACTATATTGATGTTTCATGTAACAATCCTGAACCAAGTGAAGAAGAATCACAAATTATAGATGAAAGTATCACTCCTAAGAACTCAAGATACACATCCAAATACCACTCTAAGGAAGATATCATTGGAGATCAGAGCACAAAAGTCTTGACTAGATCTAGGGAAAAAGGTTCAACCACTGATGAAGAGGTATGCTTACTTTCACAGATTGAACCCTTAAGTGTTGAAGATGCGTGCAAAGATTCAGATTGGCAAAGTGCCATGCAAGAAGAATTAGATCAAATAATCAAGAATGAAACATGAGAACTGGTCCCTAGACCTCGTGACAAGAACGTGATTGGAACAAAGTGGATATTCAGAAACAAAATGAATGAAGAAGGCACAGTGGTAAGGAACAAAGCAAGATTAGTATGTAAAGGATATGCGTAGAGACAAGGAATAGACTACGCTGATACATTTGCCCCTGTGAGTAGACTTGAAGCTATCAAGTTGTTTTTGGCCTATGCAACATTCAAAAACTTTAAGGTATACCAAATGGATGTCAAGTCAGCTTTTCTGAACGGTGACTTGAAAGAAGAAGTCTACATAGAGCAGCCTGAAGGATTCAAACTTTCAGATAAACTAGACATGGTATGCAGATTAAAGAAAGCACTTTATGGACTTAAACAGGCCCCAAGAGCATGGTATGAAAGACTTGATGGTTACTTAACAAAGATAGGATTTAGAAAAGGAGTAGCAGACTGTAATTTATTCATAAGAGAGATAGATGAAGGACTACTACTCGTTTTCATTTTTTTTGATGATATTATCTTTCAAGGTAATCACAAAATTAGTGCAGAATTCACCAAAGAAATGAAAAGTGAATTTGAAATGAGCATGATTGGACCTATCAAATACTTTCTTGGATTGAATGTAAAACAAATAGACAAAGGCATATTCATAAATCAGTCTAAGTATGTGAAGGAGATATTGAAGACCTTCGAGATGGAAGATTTCAAACTAGTAAGCACCCCCATGATAACAGGAAGCAAGCTTTCTAAAGATGATGATTCGATAGTAGTTGACAAGACGCTATACAAGTCTATGATCGGAAAACTCATATATCTTACTCAATCTAGACCTAATATTTCTAATGCAGTTGGCATTGTTGGAAGATTTGTAGCTAAACCCAAGAAATATCACCTAATGACAGTAAAAAGAATATTTAGATACCTAAAAGGGACTATTGACTATGGTTTATGGTATCCTAACTTAGAGAATATGCAACTTCATGTGTACACATATGTAGACTGGGTAGGTTGTGTTGATGACAGAAAGAGTACATCAGGAGGAGCAATATTTCTTGGAGACAGATTGGTCACTTGGACAAGTAAAAAGAAGAATTGTATCTCTCAGTCAATAGCAGAAGCTGAGTATGTTGCAGCAGCATTAAATTGTTCAACAATGGTTTAGATCAAATAGATGATTAAAGAATTTGGTATTCAGATTGATTATCCTATTTTTATTCACTCTAACAACACTAGTACTATCAATATGTCAAAGAACCCTGTGATGCATGCAAAGACAAAACACATTGAGATCAAATATCATTTTCTTAGAGAAAAAGTTGCAGAGAGAGAAGTAAAGTTGGATTATGTGAGCACTAAAGAACCATTAGAAGATATTTTTACAAAGCCATTATCAAAAGATACTTTTGAGTATCTCAGGGAGAAGTTGGGAGGAATTCCCTTTCCTAAGTCTAATAAGAACTTACAGCAAGAACATCAGTCCTTGGTGACTGATGAATGGTTGACTACTCTACTTCGGGAGTAGTACCTATGCTTAATGGTGTTTAACACACTTTGTCATTGATGTAAAATGGGGAGTATTAGTAAGGGGGAGCATATACTCTGGGTGAGTATACAAAGCAGCAGTAGTGAAGAGGAACTTTTGATGAGGATATTGAGAAGACTGTAAAAACAAGGAAGACACTTCGAGTTGATGATATCATATGTTGCCATCAATGTCAAAGGGGGAGATTGTTGGAGATTTTCTTCTATAAAAATAATTTATCATATGTTTGTCATTGATGACAACATATAATATACAATAGTGTTCTATATACAATTATCAGTACAGATTTTTTGGAGCTATGCGTGTTCATTTCCATGGTGTATACATGTTCTGGATACTATGTGCATTCACGCTGAGTTAGATATGAATTTTTAGTTGAGTTATGTTAATCAGTTTTGATAATTACAGAGATTGAAGACTATCTGTAAAGAGCCGACGTAATTACCTTATTTCTTGAGTTGCGCCTATCTTTGGGATATGCATGTTTGTATTCATGTTTAGTTATGAGTTAAAGATAATTATCTAAAGGTACCAAACATGTTCTATGGTGCAGGAGCACACCTAGGCTAACCTCCAAGTTGTTTGCATTTTGGCTTGTACTTGAAAATGGCCAAGTCAAGGTAGGTTAGTTTATGTTTAGACCTTAGTAGGTCATTGAAATGTGGGATAAGTGAGTTAGTCAGTAGGACTAAGGTCACAACAATAGCCATTGTTAGTAGTTTTTCAATTTATTAGGCTTAGTTGCTAAATGTGGGATTGGAGTCATGAATGTGTCCTAAACTTTTAAATGTGGACATAGAGATGCTTTGAGGAATTTAATGATCTTGGATCCTTTAATTGAAGATGTTAGAGGTCCTAAAATGTAGGGAGAAGACATAATAGAGAAGATGCCAAAAGTTGCTAAATTATTGTCATGACAAAATTTGCAATAATTGCAAATGTTGCATGCAACATTGGTTACATTGGATTCTCCTTGAAACTAGGAGTGGGGAATCGACCAACAAGGCCTAGAATGAAGGAAGAAGGCATATAATGGAGAAAAGGACTTGAATCAAGTAGTTAGGGATTCATTGTAACAAGTGTGAAGTTGAATAGAGCTCTGCAATTCTAGTTTTCTGAGAATCCTAAACATTTCTTTGTGACAGTCACATTTTATGGATTGAGAGCTTTAATCTAATGATTGTTTTGCATGCATAGGATAGTTAGAGGTAATTTTAATTTAGTGAGTTATTTGATTGGAGGTATTCTAAAGTCGTAGCTAAATTGTTTTGTAACTAGAGAGTTCACTGGTTCTATCCTGACCAAACAGTCAAGTCATGGCTCCCCCATGAAATATAACCATGGGAAACACCTAAGGGTAGATGGAAATGTTAGGGGAGTCAGTGGTGTACATATATGTAGAGTTAGGATTCTTAGAGAGTCGAGCTGCTATTTTTAGATCCAAGCCCTAGGCGAGCATGCACTGTCTGGTTAGAGGTTTGGAAGTGAAACAGTGAGCATTCAATTGTAGGGAAAGAAAGAACTGTATAGTTCAAGTACATTTCCAATTAGGGTTTAGTGTTATCTTGACATAATAGGAGGGTCAAGTCCATACCAATCAGTGAAGTCAAGTTTTGCATAGTGTTGCAGACTGTCCTAGAATTTAGGCCTATTAGCCCTATTGGTCCTAGTTTGTAGGAACCCCATGTACGGATGAATTAGGGGTTTAAGACTTACAAAATCCTTTGTAAAAGGATAAAGGGTATCTAGATATGGTCTTAGAATTTGAACTTCTTTGTAAAAATTTTGAAAGAAGTGAGAAAAACACATTGTTAAGGGCTACAAGGAAGTAAGCCAAATTAGGCCTTCTAGAGACAAGAACTTTGACTCGATTGAAAATGGGCATAAGGTTCCTCAAGATGGAATCAATTTTGATCAAATACAATGTCTACATGGTGATGGACACTCCTACAAGTGATTCATGAGTGTTAGAGTGGAAATTGACACTTAGACACTTCTAAGTGTAAGTTGGAGAAATGAAGAAGTGAAGTAACTACTAGGGTGTTAGTCTTTCAAAGGTGAAGCACAAAGTGGAGACTCTTAGAGAAGAGTAGGATTAGGAATTAGTTAATAATATAAGCCTAATAAGGACCTAGAGGAGATT
>MU225316.1:3313649-3327630 GCA_018584345.1 Thuja plicata
TAGGATTAGGAATTAGTTAATAATATAAGCCTAATAAGGACCTAGAGGAGATTAGGATCCTTGAAGAAGATAAAGAAGATCTTCTTAGGAGATTGTGCAAGCAAGCCATTTGGAACACTTACATCATTCTATCAGAATCGTGAAGTTGGAGTTAATTTGGTGGAGCCGACTTTGTGAAGCATCACATCTATTCAGCATGACTTACGTGTTTCTAATTAGGTTGCATGGATGATGTGGCTGAATAAAGAAGTATTGAAGGGACTCCTAGAGCTGATGAAGATCACATCCTTTGGAGAAGATACTTATAGTAGTTCATTTGATGAATGACAAGTGTGAATGAGAAGAAAAAAGATAGAACAAGTGCAGGATAGAATGTCTATTATTTTGGGATAGTAGAGACATTTCATTCATCAAGAAAAGATCTATGTGAAGAAGAAGTGGAAGTATACAACACATTGGAACTGATCAAGACAATAGGTCTACTCAATAGTTCATCTATCAGATATAGTGTATATTTGTTCTACTGAAGGTTGTAGCCTTCATCATTTTAGAAGTGAGATTTTGGACAGTGAGTCCTCACCCTTAACAGGGTCACTTGTAAAAGAATCCTAATAGGGTCCGACCTTTAACCAGGTCTATGTACTTATTGCATTGTAAAGAACAACTCCTAACAGGGATAATTATACTAAAGTATAGTTCTTTGTGGGTTCTAATTCCCACTGGGGTTTTTACCTATCTGGTTTCCCCGTAACCAAAATTTTTGTGTTCTCTATTGTGTTATCTAAATGTGCATTTACTTTATGTTAATTGTATCTAAGAAAATAAAAGAATTAAAGTAGCTGACAACGGATTCAGCCCCCCCCTCTTAGTTATCCTTTGGGACTATTCTAATAGAGTGCATACCAATGGATAGAGTAAACCAACAAGAGAAAATTCATAGTGTTACCCGACAAGCAAAATCATAGTATTACTGATGAGCAAAGTCACAGTGTTACCTGATGAGCAAAGTCACACTGTAATCCGACGGACATAATTACAGTGTTGCCCAATGGATGGAGATCCCAAAGGCAACTGAAGTCACACCGATGGAACAGTCAATTGTCACCAATGACTAACTGAAGTATTGACTGATAGAACAAAGAGTTTAGAAACAAAAAAATGCTTAGCTGTCAAGAGCTAAATATAGACTTAACTGGTACTTATCATTGTTTTAATCAACAAGATAAAGCTAGAGATAAGTAAAGGATTTAAAGCTTCTTAGTCCAGTTGGAAAGAAGATCTCTACAAGATAAATCAGGAGTTTTTCTTTAAATCTAATTGGCGAGAATTTTGGATCACGCCAAGATCAAGAAAGCCAAGAAATGGTGAAATCATGTCTATATAAGAGACAAGATAATTCAATATGATAAAAGGGGGAGTGACAAGAGAATAGATGTTGAAGAGACTCTGAAGGAGAAGAAAGTCTTCATTCAGACGTGATCAATCAAGCTGAGGAAAGAGATAAATTCTATAGACAGTAATGAATAGTGATATAGCATCATAGAGTAGAATAGTGTGGAGCAAAGGCATTGAATTGATAACATTGATCAGAAAGGTAATGCACTTACAATAGATCTCAAAATCTGCAATTCTAGTTGTATATGTGAACAGATCAATTTATTGTTTTAGTTTAACCATTGAAGCATCAAGTCTCTTAACCGAGATACATCCCAAGGAGTATCAAAAAGTTTGATCATACAAAGTAGCATTGGATATGCCTGATACCTATTGACAGACCAAGTGAGTGTTTGATCAAGGATGGTAGCATTAGATGAGAGATACTAAGTGAAAAACTATTCATTTAAATCCTCTAAAAAGGTCACACATAACAATGTCTTTGTAACCTTTAATAGGGTTGGATCTTCACTAAGCTCACTTCAGAAGAGTGAAAATTTGGGTTACCGGTCCCAGTGGGTTTTCCCTTAACATGGTTTCCATGTTAAAAATCCATGTGTTAATGTGTCTATGATTCAGTACTTTATTATTTTTCATTTCACATAAGTAAATGTGGATTGATCGGTATACACTAGTTATTTACTGTATCTCGGTAAATAGAAAGACTGATTATCGGTAAACATACAGTAGAAGGTTTTATAAAGCATTCCGACAAGTAGTAATTTGATATAAGTATTTCAAGGAAGTCATCTTGTAGGACTGAATATAACTAGAGGCTTATAAATGTGGTAATAAGTTTTTGGGTTGATTTAAGGATTAATTTTTGAGGCCACTGATTCACCCCCCCCCTCTTAGTTATTCTAAAACCACATTTTCTACTTTTCTCTTTCTTGCAGCTCTAGTCTATTCTTCCCTTATCTTTGCATACTTCTCTTCATAGGTGCCCCATCTTTCTTTAGATGGATCAATTTATGAGGATAGAATGTGTTCTACTTGCATAGTCAAGACCTCATATCTGACTTCATATCCTAGAGGATAATACCACTTCATCCTACATTTCCCTACCTCAAATAAAACACAATCAGTTTCAACCATTAAACAGATTGTATCCTTGTATTTCTCTACCAATGCCTTAAGGATCCTCATTCTTTCCTTCATCATTCTCTGCAAGATTTTGATCATCCCAAATAATTCACCATTAACCCATGTACTATTTTGTCTTCTATATATTTGTGTGTCTAAATTCTAGTGGGTTCGTTATCCTTCCAAGCTCTAGGGTGCATACTAGGAAAAATATGAACAATATAAATATACATGTGTATTAATAGAGACCCAAACCTAAATTCCTTTGACTTATCCTTTTTTATTTGCCTCACATTCTCCAAAATATATTGTGCAAGTACTTCGCAAAGGTTATACTTAACATTTTATTTCACCATTCTATACGTCATCATAATTACTCATGTTGATACTGAGTTAGGTCAACTATTATAATGTAGCTTATAACCTAGAATCATTGAAATCAATCTAACATCTTGTTGAAATATTTCATTAATGGTTATCTCTCTCTCTTATCCCATCGCAAATGCATAAGGGTTTCCACTTGTTTCTTTGTGTTCTTCTCTGTGACAAGGATAAGACCAAAGTTATCCAAACCTGTTATAGCATGAATTAAGTCGCTGCAAATATTTACTAGCTAATCTCCAAGCCAAATGAATTGGTCATGAATTATTCTCAAAATTATCTTAATCCATTCCTCTTCATCAAATTTGTAAAGTTCAGTCATCCGCATTATACTAAGGTTCCCCAGATGTGCGAACTCAACTTTCATCTTACCATCTTCTCCAATCATATCCTTCATCTCTTTAGAAGTCTCAAAGTCTCCCAGAGACTCATACTTATAGTGAATGTAAGCCCTAATTTCTTCAACATGTAGAACATTGTAGGGTGTTTGAGAACATACACCTTTGAGATCATCTTCGGTTGATATGAATGGGTGTTTCTTAAATTTACACCTGGGCCTTTCAGCAACATCAAAAATCAACAGAGTATCCATAACCAAAGACTCGCAAATGATCTAAATACCTTTTATCCATCAATTCTGTGAATTCCTGCTTCGATCAAATGCTCAAAAAACTTTCTTCTATGTTTTTCTCAACTCAAATCTTGTTTTATTTGGGCTATATTCTTTAAATGATGTTCAGAAATGGTATTTTGATTGACCTTCTACTTTGTTGTGTAAAGAAATGACATAGTTCCCAATTAACTAATCTCTGCACACAATTCAGTCGATTAATAATCTGGAAATGACAAGATAGATATTTTAAAACCATGCGATCACATATATATGTTCCATAATGTTTCCACATACTCTCTCTAAGCTCGCAAGAGATTACTCCTCAAAATCAGGGGCTGGATAGATTTCTGATGTTTCCTTCCGATTCTCCCCATAAGGTCATGCTTGGCTATATAGGTTGATGTGGAAATGTTTGCATCAGGTGAAGAATCAGTAGCATATAATGAATCTCCCTGAACCATTTCCTCACTTGATTCCTTTAATTTCCATAACTTACCACCGTTTACCTCTTCTACTTTTCTAAAATGATTGTTAAATTCTTCTGCAATGCTCTTGACATCACTAGTACTCTTCTTTGTATCAATAGGTGGAGGACCATTTCTGTTCTCAGTTCTATTGTATCTAAAAAAATTTTCTATGTGTTCTAGATTATGATATTTGTAGCATGTAGGAGGTGGTTTTTTTGATTAATCTGCAACTTACAAAACTTTGCAGTGTGTCCAAAGTTATAACACTTGTAACATGTTATCTTAGTTGTTGTTCCTTCTCTATTGTAGTCTTTTTTTATTCTTGATTGATCAGGCTTCCTCCATTCTACCTTCTTGTGTCCAAATGCATTAAAATTAAAATAGTATCCTGAAAAGGGTTTATAAGGAGCTTTATCTCTACAGTCTCTCTTCATATGTCCAATCTTGTTGCATCCAAAATATCTACCTCTAAAAGGTCTGATATATTATTTAGCTTCTTCAAGAGTAGGTATTTCTCTATCAGTCTTTAATTCTGATTTTTCTTCCTGAGTATTTGAACATTCAGCTTCATTGAATCCAACTCCATTCATGTTTCCTTTAGGTTTTTGTCTATCTCTCTGCTCATCAATCTTATCACTTCTTGAATTAATTTTTTCAATATGTTTCTTTGCCTCAACAATTTATCCCTTAATGATCTGATATATTTCTCTAATTCCATATATTTGTTCCTGTAGTGATCAATTTTGGTCTTCATTTGTCTCATCTGAATATTTGCATCTTTTAAGGTTTCTTCAATTATTTTTTCTATCATCCTTTACATGTTTAATCTCTTTATTCATCTAAAGGGAAGTATTTTCATGATCAAGCTTCAAAGTATATTTCTAATGTTCAATTTGTTTTATCTATTTTGAAGTATCATTGTCTGGATCCTCTTTTATCTTATCCATAAGATCTTGTCTTTGACTCCTAGATAGCTCAAGTTGTTCTTTTAGTTTCTTGATGAAACCCTCAGCTCTTCTCAATTTTAATCTCAAGTCACCATTCTCTGCTTTAGCCTTATCAATTTCTTCATGTACTGCTTCAAAGTTTTCTTCAAAACTTTCAGAATCCATCTTGATCTCCCTTAAGTTGTAAGACTTTATCTCCAAGGGCCAATAGCTCTGATACCAATTGTTAGGATTAAGTAATACTGAGAGGGGGGTGAATTAGCATTACAACAATTTAAACATTAACTTAGTAAATTCCAACTTAACCAGATACATGTTGAAATCAAAAGAACATAAACATAAAACACACAGCTCATAACACCATGAACACTGGCCAAGGAAAAACCCCGGTGGGAATGATACCCACAAATATGTACTAAAAGTATTATGTCCATGTTAGGATACCTATCCTTGTTAGGAGTTGATTATTACATTAGCAAATTTCCTTTTTAGAGGAATACAAAACCTTGTTAAAGGTATACTGAGCTCACTGCTCATACAATCAGAAATATGATTATGTTACAATGATTTCTCTATAGTGAACAATACAAGCATCTTCTATGCTTAGGTAGTTCCAGTTGTAGCTTGCATCACCATTTGTCTGATTATGACATCACAATTCTTTCATATGTTCACATCCATACATTCCATTATTCCATTACATACTCCTTCATTACTTTCTCAAAAATATCTTCCTATATATATACATATATATATATCATTATATGTCTAGTCGCCTTCCAATACATCACAAAATAGAGTTAAAACTTATAAAATAATTAAATACAAATTCAGAAATCATATACTATCAAAACATAGGTAATCCTCAATTTTAATCCAACTTAGCATGTTTGGACTCCGCATTATACTCCCTTAATCATCGCAATCTTTTGTATGTCCCGTATCACTATTGTTTTGTCTTTGCATGTCTTCAACATACTGTAACTTACTAAGATCAACACCAAAAAATAAGTGACCTTAACTGAAGGTCATATACATCCCAAAATAGCTTCTCTTAAGCTTGCATTCCTTCATTCTCCATACACTATGCTTGTTGACCAAAATTGTACGTCTATACTCTGTAATTCTGCTTTCTGGACTTAGTCAGTTAGCAAGCTATAACTCCAAAACTATGTTTTACACCAAGTGACCATCCATAATAGATGTGTTTCCATAAATTACAACCCTAAAGTGTTCTAGAACATTCCTGAATGAATCACTTGCCAACATCACCATGACCCTTGGAACACATAAACATTCACAACAACTTGATACATCATCATCAGTCAAGTATTTGAGTGACTGTTCTTAAAAAATTCTTAAATCTTTGCTAAACAACCTTTTGTCATTTCAAACTTGGTCTTTTGATCATCAAATCATGATGCGGTTGTAATAAAACCACCATAAAATAGTTCAGGTAAACATATCATGACCATAACACCTAAATCCAAACATAGTTGACACAATCATCAAGTCATTCTTCCTGTGCTACATCTTGTTCTTCCTGTTGACCTTTCAATGTTCAATCAATCATAACACATTCATTACATAAGATAAACTTTTGTGGTCATAGATACAACATCTAGAGACATCACTTGAGATTATTTTACTATCAAACACTCCAATTTTTACTATAGCTTGGGATCCAATCTCTTGAACATACATCAACATAACAGGTACACTTCCAACGAACAAATACTAAGTTGACATCAATGAAAAAATCATAAATGATCAACCTATCATCATATCTGCATCAAACACATATCATAACATCTCAACTTATCTCTTCATAAGTTATGCCAACTATCTCCCTCTTTGGCATTTATGGCAACACCAACAATACCAAAGTTGATACATCATTTTTGTTCTTTATTCCTGATCTTAGGTACTTCTCAAATTATTCTCCCCCTTACTTCTTCTTCTCTTATTCATCTCCCAAACATGTACACTTTTGTTCTCTTCTCTCAAACATGTAGACTTCTTTTCTCTTCTCCCCCTTTCACAAAAATTCCAAAGGTGCAACATAGGTCACCAACTACTGTAATCACCTTTCTTTTCCTCTTTCTGACTGCTCCCCCTAAGGAGTAGTCCCCTAAACATCAATCCATAGTGAAATATATGGAAATAAATCCATTGGATTGATGCACCTACAACATCTTAGTTCCATTCAGGTAATAGAATCACCCCTAATTTACCTCTAGGGTGCTCAAAATTATCCTTAGGTAGTGGCTTCGTGAAGATATCTTCTATCTACTCCTTTTTTGGTACATATTCCAATTTTACCTCTCTCTCATGCACTTTATCTCTCAGAAAGTGATACTTAATTTCAATGTTCTTAGTCTTGGAATGCATCACAGGATTCTTGGAAATATTTATTGCACTTGTACTGTCACAAAAGATAGTTACTGGTTCAATCATCTTTTCTTTGATGCCTTCAAGAATCTAATTCATCCATGCAATATGTGTACAATTTATAGTTGTTGCTACATACTCTACCTCTCCTATGGATTGTGAGATACAATTTTTTCTTTTTGCTTTCCCAAGATACAATTATTTTACCTAGAAAGAATGCACCACCACTTTTTCTCTTTCTATCATCAATATTTCTGACCCAATCAACATCAGTAAATACACTCAAACAAAAATTACCATCATGATTATACCACAAACTATAGTCAACTATCCCTTTCAGATATCTAAATATCCTTTTGACTACAACCATTTGAGATTCCTTAGGATTTGATTGAAATCTAGCCACTATTCCAACTGCTTGAGCAATATTTGGTCATCTATGAGAAACATGTTGCAGCTTACCGATCATAGATCTGTACAAAGTAGTATCTACTGCATCAGATTCATCATCCTTAGACAATTTACATCATGTTACCATGGGGGTTCCGACTGGTTTGGAGTCATCCATACCAAAATTAATGAGTACTTCTTTCACATATTTGGATTGACTAATATATATATACCATTCTTTAGTTGTGAAACCTGCAATCTGATAAAGAATTTGATCTCTCCAATCATTGAAATTTCAAATTCCTTCTTCATCTCTTTAGAAAAATCCAAACTCATCTCATCATTACCTCCAAATATTATGCCATCAAAAAATACTTCATCTAACAACAACTTATCTCCTTCAACTTGCAAGTACACAATACTATCATCACTTGTTCTATTAAATCCAATCTAAAAAATATAATAATGTAACCTTTCATGCCATTCCCTTGGAGCTTGTTTCAGTGCATACAAATCCTTTTGTAGCTTTCATCCCATCTCCTTGTCCTTTTTCAATGCAAAACCATAGATTTGTTCTATGTAGACCTCTTCTTCAAGAATTCCATTCAAGAAGACTGATTTGAAATCCATTTTAAAAACTTTGAACTTCTTATAAGCAGCATAAAAAAGTAGAATTCTTACCCCTTCCAGTATTTCTACTGGAGAAAAATTATCTCCATAGTCTAGTCCTTCTTCTTGTGCATAGCCCTTGCATACAAGCATTGCCTTGTTTATGATCACATCTCCATATTCATTCAATTTTTTCCTAAAAACCCATTTGGTACCAAACACATTTTCATCTTCAGGTCTAGGAATAAGTACCCATGTATCATTTTTCTCTATTTGATCAAGTTATTCTTCCGTGGCTTTTACCCAATCTTCATCCTTCATTTCTTCCTTCACTCTCTTAGGCTCATACTTGAAAATCAAAGTACTTTCTCTAAGCTTTCTTCTTGTTAGAACACCTACATTCTTATCACCTATAATCTGATCAACAAAATGATTTATCTTCACATACCTTTGTATCATGGGTTCAAGTCTAGGGGCTTCTTCTTCTACCGGTTGAATTACTTCTCCCACATTATTTTGATTTGTTGGTTCATGTACTTCTGGTTCAATATAAATAATCTCATGATCATCCTCTGTCACTTAATTTCTTGAATCACCAAATTTATCAAAGTATTCATCAACCTTTATATTTGTACTCCCAATGATCTTATTAGTTCTCTTATTGAAACATATTTATGATTTTATTTTAGTAGAATAACCTAAGAAAATACCTTCATCACTCTTTAGATCAAACTTGTGAGTGTAGTCATCCCTCTTAATGCAACATCTATTGCCGAAGACTTTTAAATAGTTAACATTAGGTGAGTGACCATACCATAGCTCATAGGGTATCTTATATGTTCATTTCTTTACTTGCACTTGGTTCAGTTTGTAAACAACAATACTGATTTATTCTCTCCAATACATCTTCAGCACATCTCCTTGAATGAACATTGTCCTTACAGGATCCACTAAGGTTATGTTCTTTCTCTCTGCAACACCATTTTTTTGTGGAGCCCTTGGTGTAGACATTTGTCCCTTGATTCTATTGTCTTCACAATACATAATAATTTTTCAGAAGTAAACTTGCCTCCTCTATTAGATCACAAATATTTAAAACTCTTACCTGATTCCTTCTCAACTAGTGCCTTGAATGCTTTGAATTTATGGAATGCATCAGAATTCTCCTTCAAGAAAGTTACCCACATCATTCTATAATAACCATTAGTAAACAATATGAAATATATTTCACCTAGATAACTCATTTGTCTCATAGGCCCACAAAGATCAGTATGCACCAAATCAAGTATGCTTTCAGATGAAAAAGACTTTCTTTTGAAAGTAAAACTAGTTAACTTATCCAGTAACATTCTTTACACATCATGTTGTTTGGTTTGACTAATTTAGGCAATCCCCTAGCTATATTAGGCTTACTTTCTTTTATCAAACTATCAAATTTTACATGACAAAACCTTCTATGTCATAGTCAACTATCTTCAACCTTTGCAACCAAAAAAATGTTCATAGTAGTATTAAAATGGAATAAATTACTTATAGTCTTCCTATCGGTAGTAATGTCATCGCCAAATCTTCCTATTATTATACATACACCTCCTTTGAATTCCAATCTATAACCTTTATCATTTGTATTTCTCTTACCATTAAAAGAAATAGTGCCTTCACCTTTAACCAAACAAGGTATAATATTACCAAATCTTACCACACCACCATCAAACTCATCAAGTTTAATGAACCTACTATTATCACTGGTCATGTGATGTGAACACCCATTGTCTATAATATATTCATCATTTTGTCTTAAGTAATAAATCATAGCATTTTACCCTTTTGATGGACCTTCTTTGACTGCAACAAATATAAACTCTTCTTCCTCATTGTCTCCTGATTCTTCATCAGTAACACCTTCATCCACTACAACAAGGCATTGTTTATTCTCTTTCCCCTTAAACTTTATGCACTTATCCTTTTGTTCACCATTAGGAAATCTAGTAGCAATATGTCCAATCTTATTACATCAGAAACATTTTAGTGTAATTTTACCATTATACTTGTCATCCCCTCTAGGCAGTCTCTTTGCTACTAGACCTTCAATCTCTCCTTGTTTCCTTTCTTCTTCAAAGATAGCTTCATGTTCCCTGGCATAACTTTACATGTAATCAGAATCATCACTTGTTTCCTTACCTTTCATCACCAGTACATTAGATATTGATGCTTTGAAATTTGCTTCAACTCTTGCAATACTTTTTATCAAAGTTATTTAACTCAAATGCAGTAAGATTACTGATCAATCCATCTATGGTAACATTATCAAATGTTCTCAACTCATTTATAATAGACACTCTAATGGCATAAGCAGGAAATAAAGTTATTAACATTTTACTTACCATAGTATCTTCCTCAATAGTTTCACCAACACCTCTAATAGCATTAACCACTTCTTTTATTCTTAGGCCATATTGTGCAATGTTCTCTCCTTCTACCATCTTCATGTCATCATATTTTACTCTAAAATTGTCTTCCTTGTCTTTTTTCACATGAATATCTCCTCCATAAATAAGTTTCAACTTTTCCCAAACATCGTAGGCAATCTCTAGTCTAAAAACATCAACATATTCAATATTATATAGGGTACTTACAATGGCTTCTTGTACTTGAGTATTCTCCTATTGCTCCCTTAGTTCATCTATAGTGAGGGTTCCATGAGGAGTGATACCTGCTTGTGATATGCATCCATTACTAAGATCTCATAGCTTTTAGATATAGCTTCATTCTGTCACACCATACCAGGTAGTTGTCCTTAGAGAACTTGAGAGACTCCTTCCTCATAGTTGGATCTTTTCCTCATGTTGTTAAGCTTACCAAAAAAATGACCAAGGATTTGATAACAATTATTAAATTATTAAGAGATCCAAGATTACTAAGAGGGGGGTGAATCAATAATCTAACAATTCCATCTTTTCATTAACCATTCAACCATTTGCATCAATAAATAACCATCGCATGAAAACTAAAATAAGAATAAACATTCACAACCATGCAACACAATAACACCAAAGTTTTTCTTGTGGAAAACCAAATGGGAAATTCCACATATGGGGATGACACCCACAAAACATTTCACTCTTCTAAAGTACACCCGGTTAAGAGCTTAGCCTTATTATAATCTTAGAAAATGCCCGGTTAAGAGAAAGACTATGTTAGGAGTCACATGGTCAAGGGATTTACCTCTAGTCCTGTTAGGATCTTTTCCCTGTTAGGAGTAACCTAATTAAATGATTTAAAACCCTAATTAAAGAGTCACTTGGTTAAAGTATTTACAATTCAGACCTTTTAGGATCTACCCAGTTAATGAATTTAACTTGATGAAGTTGTTAGGGGTCAACAAGTAAATGATCTAAGAAATTAGCACTCTTTGCTAATACATATCTAGTTCAAGATCAATCTCTTCTTCACATAGAAACAATCTTCTCTCTTCTCTCAATCACAACTCTTCATCCACGATCTACACTTGTACATTTCATCATTTTACATATTTATGCATTACAAGTTCATTAGGGAAATTAACCGCCTTAAAAAAATGTTTTAAAATCTTTCCTTCTCAATGAACTAACCCTAAAATTTTTTACAAATCTAGAACACTTTCTAACAAACTCAAGTCAGCCTTCAAATCCATCGCACATTGATTCAGCAAAGAAAAATCAAACCACAATACATTCTCCAAACTTCTTGCACATCCTCCAAGAAGTTTGATCATAATGATCATAGAAAATGCCAACTCATCAATCCTTATCAATCAACAACATCACCATGATCCCTAGAACACATAAACATTCACAACAACTTGATACATCATTATCGGTCAAGGATCTAGCTGATTGTTTTTAAAAAATTCTTTAACTCTTTGTTGAACAACCTTCTATCATTTGAAACTTGGTCTTCTGATCATCAAATCAAGATGTGGTCACAACAGCACCATTATAAAATATTTTAGATAGACATATCATGAACACAGTGACTGAATCCAAATATAGTTGACACAATCATCAAATCATTCTTCCTGTGCTACATCCCATTCTTCTTGTTGATGTGTCAACCTTAAATCAATCATAATTCACTCAATACATAAGATAAACTTTTGTGGTCATAGATACAACATCTAGAGACATGACTTAAGCTTCTATTACTATCGCACACTCTAATTATTACTACATCTTGGTATCCAAGTTCTTGAACATACATCAGTATAACAGGTATACTGTCAACCAACAAACACTAAGTTGGCATCAATGACAACATCATAACTAATCAACTTGTCATTAGATCTGCATCAAATACATACCATAAAACATCAACTTATCTCTTCATCATTTATGCCCACAATTTAGCACTATAAAAATCACTATATCCATGTTAGTTACTAGATTGAAGACCTCCGAATGGGACCATCATGCATCCCTTGTAACAACCTTGGAAATAGTGGTGAAAAGTGTTGACCAGGTCACCAAACAAATAACTAATTGGAAAACTTATATAAATTCATGTCATGATTATTATGATAATGACTTCATAGAAGTGAAAGAAAAAGAAAAAATAAAAGCATATATATGTGCTCTTTTCTCTGTAAGCTTCTATTTTCTCTAGTGCAAATTTTTTATTCCTTTTTTGGTCTACAATGATTGTTGTTGTTGATTTTACTTACAAATAGAAGCAATACACTAAATGATAACTTGAGATTTGTGAAAAAAAAGTGCATAAAATTTTTAATTCATTTGTTTTAGATTGAAATCACAAACTTTCTAATAGTCGAGAGTATGTGGGGACTATTGGAATGCTCAAATTGGTCTTTTATTCTTCTTTGCATGTTCACAAAATGGATATCCATCTTAAAGGGATATTCATTTAGAATAGCTATCTTCATAGAATGGATACCCATTATATTTTATTTTCCCTTGCATCACACAAATGATTTAGCAAGTTGCTTTCATTTGTGTATGGAAAGACTAGATTGATATCCATTTAGTGTATATATATATTAAAGTAACCTTATAAATATTTATATTATAATATGTAATTAATATATTATAATTTATATAATACATATTATATATAGAGAGAGAGAGGGAGGGGGGTTGATTGAAGGGAATGTGGAGAGATGGTTATAGATAGACATAAGGTGGGAGGGAGAGAGAACCCAAGTGGGAGGGTAAAGGGAGAAAGAGGGAGATGTATGTATAGAGGTATTAGATGAGGAGAGAGGGATAGAATTTTAGCACAAAGGAGAGAGGAAAAGATGTAGGTAAGTAGGGAGGGATAAAGTGAGATATAAGTAAAGGGAGAGAGATGGGGTATGAAGTGAGAGAATGAAAGAGGAAGATATCTAGGTAGGGTGGGATGGATGGAGGGAGAGAGGGAGTGAGGGAGATTAGAGATTGGTCTAGGTTGATTGAATGGGATGAGGAGACGTGGTTAGAGATAGACATAAGGTAGGAGGTAGTGAGACCCCAAGAGGGAGAGTAGGAGGGGAGAGATAAAAGGAGATGCATGTATATAGGTCTCTAGTGAATGGAGAAAGATCCAATTATGGAAGGAAGGGAAGAGAGTGAGATGTAGGTAAGGTGGGATAGATAAAGTAAGATATACATAGAGAGAGAGAGGAAAGATGGGGA
>MU225316.1:3327906-3351821 GCA_018584345.1 Thuja plicata
ATATATATATTATAATACAAAAAGTATATCCATATTAAATATTATATAATGATGATTTGAGGGCCTAGCTTGATTGGTGAGAGCTTCATGTAGTACGCATAAGGTCACGAGGTCTAGTCTCCTAAACCCATGTGGTACCAGAGGGCATGTCACATTAGCATGACTGATCAAATTAAAAATTATGCATGACACAATGTAGTTTAAAGGGGGACTAGCCAATTGCAATATGTATGTATATAGATACATACATACATGCATCCATGCATGCATACATACATACATATATATACATGCATGCATGCATACATATACATATATGTGTGTGTACATAGATGTGTGTGTGTGTATTCTAACACATTAATTTTCATTACATATAATTAACACAAAAATAAAATAAACATAAAAGAAATGGATATCTATTTTAAATGGATATTCGTTCCAAACTGATATAAATTTTTCTGACAAAATATCATGCCTTGGGATTTGCATTAGGATTGCTTTTGGATTTGGCTTATGGGTGTCAAACCTAAAGATTCAACCACAAAAATGGTTTTAGAGGCTTTCCTTGGTTTTCTAGACTTCGTGCTTCATACTAACAACCATTTTTATTCCAAATTTGATGAAACAAAACATGTTAATTGAGAAAATTCTCAACTTTCCACCAATATAAGATATACCTTATTTTAAAATTTACTAGATATATGGCTTATTTTAAATTTACTAGATAATTATCATTGATATTCTATATACATTATGTCTAAATTCCTCATTGATACATTGATTAAAAAATATTTATAGCTTTCCAACAGTTTCATATTTTTTTGAATTTGAAAGATGCATCAAAATCTACTTTGCATACCATATGGTTAAAAAAAATGAATTTCATACATTTTTTACGAAGTTAATTTTTAAGTCGATAGGCTTTGTGTGGGAGCTTTGCTCTCAGAAATGTCTTTTCTTGCTGGATAATTGTCAACCTTCTACCACAGATTTTAGTTTACCAAGAATAAAAACTAATAGCCCCTGTTAATTTGGCAAGTTTCCTTGTTTTGTTTCCATTGTCCCTGATTTTTCTTCAAAACCCAAACTTCTTTTTGGTATCTTCTATCATTGTTTTTGTGCCTCTGAAAAAATATATAATACAAATTGAAGCACTTCAAATTACAAACAAGTGGGGAAAAGAGAATTTTATATGGAAGGAGAAATCGAAAGTGAGAGCTGAAATTATATTGAAATTTATTTGATTCTAATTAAGCATATAGGATTTGTGTGGGAGAAAAGATGTCTTTTTCCGCTAGATAATTGTTAGCCTTCTGTCATGGATTTTAGTTTACCGAGAATAAAAACCAACAGCCCCTTTTAATTTGGCAAGTTTCCTTGTTTTGTTTCCATTATCCCTGATTTTCCTTCAAAACCCAGACTTCTTTTACGTATATTCTATCATTGTTTTTGTGCCTATGAAAAAAATATAATACAAATTGAAGCACTTCAGGTTGAAAACAAGTAGGGAAAAGAGAATTTTAGATGGAAGGAGAAATCAAAAGTGAGAGAATAATGTAGGTATGGTATTGTGATGGTATTATGAGTAAACCTATTTTTATGTTCAATCGGGTTTCATTTGATTTGATAGTTATTTCATGAGTCTTGAGGTCAAGGGTTTGTTTCAATCCACTTTGATTTGATTTTATGGGTTATTTCATGGGTGTTGTATATCTATTATGAATTGGGAATGAGGGTTTGTATGGTTTTAGGGTTTATGGGATCAGTGATAACAAACCTATGTCATCACAAAGGGTGCGACCTTGACTGGGCACGATTAGTGATTCAAGTAAGATTGCTTCAAACTTCTGGGCACACTTAAGGAGCGATGACAACCCAATCAATTTCTCAGTGTCAAATGTGCCATGGGACTTAGCTTATTCAACATCAAGCTCTCTTTTTATTCATCGGGTTCCGAAAAATGCACTACTGAATGCAATTTTTCCATAGACATTTTGCCAAAATTCTTGGTTAACAGTTTGAGGGTTCCCTTCATTGCCCTGTTTTCAATTCGTATTGTCGAAACCAAATATGACTCTATGCATAAGATCTTTTGATTTTCCACTTATTTTACAACATGCAGGATGTTATGCATGTTTCTATTGCATTTTTCATTGCAATATGATTTTTGGGTCTAACACACTAAAATTTATAATGAAAGATTGGTATTTCACTGCCTTCACCTATCAATAAAACTAGGATTTTTTGATGTTACAATAACTCATGTCACAACAATTCTGAAAATACATTTGAATGGGTTGATCTTTTTCAATTCATTTGTGGAAGATTTATGTAGAGTGAGGTTTTGATGGCCATGACATTTGGAGGCAAAGAATATGTTCCTTTTCCAAGCCTACTGCTTTGGCAACTCAGTGATATGTTGGTTTTCAATTGCATTTTTAAAACTTAAGTGGATAAAATTAGTGGGCAAATCATTGACATGCAAAATTTTAGGTGGCATTTTTTTCATTCAATGGCTTGAAACTTGTTAAAATTTAGGTTTTTATTTATAATAAATTTCTCATTTTCTCAAATTTTTTTGTTGTTTTATTCAAAATATTTTGCAGCATTTAAGTAGTTTAAACAAAGTAGATCTAGATATATTTTTAATTAAGAAAAAAAAAATTAAAATAAGAGTTCATCAAGCTGAATAGTGTAATTTGTGAAGGTATTTGACCTATGTATCATTCCAAACACTTATTTTGATGAGAAGAATGGTTTGACTTTACATATTTAATTATTAATACTAATTGAGTAAATTTTTATTACATTAATAATGTTGAATGCAAATTTACTTGATATATACTTAAAAATTAAAAATATATCACAACATTAATATCATCCACCGCATATTATTCGAACATTTTATTTTGAACTTTTAAAAAATTTATAAAAGAAATATATTTCTAATATAGAAAAAAAAAAGTTCATTTTAGAGAGAAATAGTAAAAAAAAATTAAATTAAAATTTATAATGGAAACAAATATTTTAAAATTAGAAATTTTAGTTATTAAAAACTAATTCAAGATGCTGATGATGATGGTTGGTCGCTTCCCGACCCTCCTGTCAATCCCACTAATGTGTGGGGATCGGATGATAAAGATCCTCCGCCTTCTGCTACTGCTCTTGCTGCCTAATGGTTTTATGTTTTTTTTATGAATAGTTTTCGTTTCTGGCTCTGCCGTGTGAACTCTGTGGGGTGATTTCTATGTCTCCCGGCCCCTTTTTTGTGGATATGTAACTTTAATATTTTTTAATAGAGAAGGCACTATTCATCAAAAAAACTAATTCAAGATGCAATATAGTTTAAAAATCAGCTTTTATAAATTTATAATGGAAATATCTATTTTTAAATTCGAAAATTTAGTTATTAGAAACTAAATCAAGATTGGAAGGAATTTCAATTTTTAAAGACTTATAATATAAATGTCTATTTTATAGTTGGAAAAATTCAAGATAATATATTTAAAGAAAATTAAATTTTGAAGTTGATTTTTTTATAAAGAACCTTTTAGAAAGAAATAAACTTGAAAATTTTAAGGATTTGAAATAGAAATATGTCTATTTTGATAATTAGTTAGTATGATAAGTTTTTATTTTTCTAATTTTTTTAGCGTTTGCAATATTTTGGAATAATAATTAAAATTTTTAAAAATTTAAAGATTTTAAAAAGTTGGCAATGTGGCTTGTAAATTCAAATTATTTACAATAGTCTATGGTTTATATGTTTTAGTTGGTGAATTGTCATTTAAATCTAGAAACATTTAGTAATATTTGAAAACAAACTTTTATATTATATAGAAGTTTATATCTATAACTCTAGAAGTTTATATCTATTATATTTCTATTTGAAAATAAATTTTTATCTAATATAGGTTTATAGCTATAATTTTATACATATAATCATAAACTTAAATTAGAGTTGCGGTTTTATTATAATCTTACACATATTATAGTTTTCGTTGCACTGAGCTTGCATGTGCTAAACCTTATTTCAACCTTCACCCTAACCATGACCCTAAGATTTAATCACTAAAACAAAAAGGGTATATCCAGACACACATTTAACAACTGTAACCATAATAATTTTATTATCAAATATTTGAAAAATTTAAATTATTATTAAATATCAAATATATAATTCAAATCAGAATCCTTACTAGTGTGAAAAGGCTATATTCAAATTTTAACAAATCAAAAAATAGATTTAAGATCACTAAAATATATTCACATTTGAAAAGTTGCAGAAAGAAAGTTTGTAGTTGTGTGCTTAGATTATAATTGTACTTCCCTACCATACCATTTGCAACCATCCCCAAAATTAACAGATTTGGCAACACAAAAACTAAAATAAAATAGTCAATTGGATTTGTTCTTCGAAATCATTTCTAATATCTTAATTGTTGGGGATTTTAACAAATGTTACAGCTACATAGATCTTTATTTTCTTTTTTAATGTCTACAAATGTTTTGAATATAAATCTTATAGGTACATGGAATGGTGAATTTTCACGAACAAGATAGAATTGAATTTTTATTATTATGAATTGTGTTTCAAAACATTAATAAAAAAATGGAAGTCAAATTTAGAAATATTTCAAATCATTGATTCATAAAGGTCTATTTTCCATCCTTTTCAAAGGCTAAATACAACTTAGTAGCCATATACGATGTTGAGCCAAAATGCACAAATGGAGACATGAGAAGGTGCCTATTTTATTGATATTCATTTGTATCTTTTTCATTATTCTCATAATGTATGTTTAGAATTTGATTTGTTCACAAAATATTCCTAGTCAACTATTTCAACATTGAATCCAAAAAATCTTTAGATATTATATTCAATAAGTTTTGAGATCTACAACTCCTCTACAACTTTCCCAACTGTTTTGAGTTTGATTTTATGTTGGCTTCGGCCTCTGCTCTTCCAGGGAATCCGGGGAGCACAGAGGCTCTTTGTCCTAACCTGTTCCTGGTGTTGTCTCACAGGGATGGCAAAGACTATTTTTCTGACTATACGGGTGAAGGTGAGTCGATGGTCTCAGTGTTGGATGATTCCTCTCACTCACAAAATCTAGAGGGTGGGGAATCCCTATTGTCTAGCCCCAAGATAGAGGGGGAGGACAAAGTGAGCATGCTGGGGGGTTGGAAGAAGGTGGTGTTGGGAAAAGGGTCTCCTAATGCCCTTAATACTCCTGAATGTTCCTTAGGTGATTTTGGCCCAAAGATTTTTGTCCCTAAAGGGGTGGTTGAAGGCATTTCTGCCTCTCTTCAACTTTCTCTTATGGGTACACTTGTCACTTTCAGGCCCACTATTGATATGGTGCGTAGGTGGTGTACTACCAGATGGAAAGTTAAAGGGACCCTTTCTGTCTTGGTAATGCCTAGGGGCTTGTTCCTTTTTATATTTAACGCTGAGGCGGACTATACTTTTGTCTCCATAGGAAGTTGGTGCTATGGGAAGCATGATCTACTCATGGAAAAATGGAAGCCAAGTTTTAACCTAGAGGTGGAGCTTCAGAAAGTTGCGCCAGTGTGGGTCCCTCTCCCAGGGCTTCCCCTGGAATTCTAGGATGAAAAGGTGCTCCGGTGGATTTAGAAATCATTTGGAAATTACATGGTAGCGGACTTTGTTATTGTGCAAAAAATGAGGGTGGTGTTTGCAAGGTTTTGTGTTAATGTTACTATGAATAATCCCCTCCCTAACTTTGTGATGCTAAAATCCAAATTTGGGAGTTGAAATCATACCACTGTTTATGAAAATTCGACTATCCATTGCCAGAAGTGTGGTAAACATTGTCATGTGGTGAAGGACTGTAAGGGAACCCCTAGGATTGAGGACTAAATTCTTGAGCATCTCCCTTCACTGTCTCTGAACAAGGCTAGTATTTTGGGGGACCGATGAGGAGGAATGGAGTTGGCGATAAAGGCCCAAGGCTCCCCAGAAGGGGATATCCCTCTTGCTTTAGGGAGGAGATTAACCTTAATACTAAGGAGAATAAAGGAGAAGACAAGGATAAAGAGGTGGAGGAAGCTACTCTGGAAGAAGGAGAGTTGGTTGAGGTCCTAGGGGACATCTCCAACTCTTACAGGGAAAGCCCAGGTGAAGAGAAAAAAAAGGAAGAAAATGGTGAGATGAGTAAGGCTCAGTGGTCTAGAAGCAAGAAGACAGAAGGAGAAGCTGGTGAAGAGTGCAGTTTTAACAGTTGGGGGGAGACTGTCTTTTTTTCCCTACCCAAAATGGGGTGGTAAATGAAATGGAAAATTCAAGGTCGAACCCTTTGTCGCCTTCAATTAGTGTTCTGGATTGGTCAGAACCTAAAAGGAAAACTAGAGGGGGTAAGAAGGTTGATGAAGGCATTGATACCAAAAAGAAGGCTAATGTGGGAAATGATGTCAAATTTGGTCGCCCCACAGCGAGAGCAGTGAGAGAAAAGAAGCACCAAGGGCAGTTTCCAGTAGGCAAAAATTTACCCTAGAAGACTCCCAAAAAAGTAAAAGATGAAGTTCCTCTCATGGAACATAAGGGGCATGAATATCCCTCAGAAAGAGTATGCTATGAAGACTTATATATAGATTTGAAATTTGATGTGGTTCTAATCCAGGAGGTTAAGATGAATTATCAAAACTTTTCTCATGGACAAAATATGGTCAAGTGCGACCTTTCATTATAGTGAAGTTGTTGGGGCCTCTAGTGGGGTGGCTACTCTCTAGAACCGGAATAAGTTATTTGGGAATGTTGTAGATTTTTCTCATAACTTCTTTGTTGTGTTGTTTACTTGGAATAATGTCTCATGGTACATGTATAATTGTTGGAAATAATGGAATGGTGTGTACTGAGAGGGGAGGGGTGAATCAGTACCCTTAAAATTTTTATTACTTAACCTTTATCCTTTTAGTAATAAATTGCTTGTATTACCAACCATATGTGCTATTATATCTTTATGCATGTAATATCAATTCATAAAATCAATTAGCATGTAAACATTTATAGAAATATTCATGAAATGTAGTGACACATGACACAAGATTTGGTAACGTAAAAAGCCCCTGTTAAAAGGTAAAAACTGCGGTGGGGATGAAACCCACAAAGCTTCACTATTCGTAGAATGGAAGGGGCCAGTTAAGGCTTACAATTTTGATCACTTCTGATGATCTTACCCTTTGTTCTGCATGGTAGCCTTGAATCTAGTTCTTGATAACCTATTTCATCTTTTGTTTTTATGTTGCATAAAACTCTCAGTCTGATCCATAGATGTGCTTCTCAACTACAATCATCATCATACACATATGATCTGATTGATTACATAATTATTTATACAATAAGTTTTACCTAAATGAGTTTCATGCATAACAATGATCACGGTTTACAACTTGACCTTAATCTCCTAGTTTGCATGTTTCTAATCAGTTAGACTGATTAAAACAATTACAATTACATTGCTTGTCCCTGAAGAAATATATTTAAAGATAATCAAAAAGCTAAATATAAAACACAAGTGTTTTATCTGATGTGGAAGTCAGATCCACATTTCATGGGATTTATAACTGTCTCTCGGTAGACTGGTTCTTGGGTTTCTATGTAGTCTATTGGGTTCCTCTTGTATCTGTTCTGTCAGGTTACACTGTAATCTACTTGTCAGGTTCCTCTTGTAAAATTTTTAGGTTGCATTGGTCAACTGTGTCATCGGGTTCCCTTGTGAACTTGTCTGTCGGGTTGCACTAAACCTTTCTTTTGGTGTTGGTGTTACCGACAATTTCAAAACTTTTTTTCCTTTCATACTAATGGAAAAATATGTCTTCAATCTCCCCCTTTGGCATTAGTATCAAAAATTGATATGTGCAAAATACTAAAAATGTGTAGTATGTACACCATGTGTTCACCTTGTCATTATGACTCCCCCTATGTATATGCTGGTAAGTATATGTATATGTATGTACACTTGCCTTTATACTATTCTCCCTTTTCACCTTATTTTCCCCCTTTATCATATCCTTTTCCTCATTTTCCCCCTATACTGTATCATATCATTTTCCCCCTTTTTTGATATTAAGGGAAAAGGTGTAATTACTTACAACTTGTCAAAAATATGGGAATGGGAGTTGTTTATGTTCCATCATTTTCTCCCATTTCTCCTGAAGGTGTTCTAAATCCATGTGCTCCAATGTGATCCTTGTGTGCATATCATAGATGTTGTCGGTGATAGACATCTTTGGGGTGGAAATCAATTGTCTTTCCATTGTCATATGTTGCTGTAGTAGTGTAAGATTCGGTAGCAGTAGAGCCTGTAGCTCGGTTGTCTCATCTCTAAACTTTGATTCTGCCTCTTGAATTTGAAGTCTCAACTTATTTTCTTTCATCACCTTTTCATAATGCAACTTGATTGTATTTTCATTAGTTGAGAGACCTTGAGCACTAGCAGTAAGATCTACATCTATTTTTGCAATCTTTTCACTATTTTCTTTAGTGAAGTGCTCTAATGTGCTTAACTTCTGAATTAAGGTGATAGCCTATGAAATGATTGGTTCTAATTCATTTACTTGTTTAGATAGCTTTACCTTTTTCTCGACCACTTCTTGGCTGATTTTCTTAGTCAACTTGTATTGGTACTTTTGCTCTTTTCATTCTTCTATTGCCTTTTATGCATCCACATTCTGTGATTGGATTGCATCAGTAAGAATGGATAATTGATCAATGATAGATACATTTTGATCAATGTCTATATCAGGTACTATCTATTGAATTATATCCCTTGTTGTTTCAAGTACCTGTGTGTCCTTTGTTTCCTTTTTAAGCTTATCTTGGATAGCTTTTCTTCTACAAAGTTTTGCATACTTTTTAAGTGCCTCTGGATCCATTGTCCTTGGATCATAGACTGGTATCTCAATCATATCATCCAATGTAACTGGATTATTTTTCTTTTTTCTTCTTATTCTTGGATAGAGTTGTGGAGGGACCTGTATGCAGTACCATAGAAAGTTCCTTTGCTTGGTTTGATGTGCTTGTTGAATGCTTGGAGGATGTTTACCTATATCATGTTTCTCAGTGTCTACCTATCAGTTGGGAGTGGACATCTCCACATTAACCTTAGCCTTATTTACAGAATCTCCTTCAGTACCCTTAGGAGTGGTATCACCTTGTTTCTCTTCTTCACCTTTATCTATTTGTTCTCCTCTTATTTATTTATGTATTTCATTGGTTTATTTTTTCTCTCTATCTTTATTCTTCTCATCAGATGTGTTTTTTGATTCCTCTTCTCCTTTATCTTTGGGTATGCTTATATCAACCTCTGGTGACTTCTCCTTTTGTGAGATGATATTGATAGCCTCTATCAATAGTGGAATTTGGCCTGGTATATTCACATGTGCAGCATCTATAGTGTATCTTGTTCCTTGGGTTGCTCAGAGGTAACAATGATATCTTCATCTCCCTTTACCTCATCTGCAAGTTCTTCTCTGGTAATATCAATGATAGTATTATCGGTGAATGTTTCATCTGTAGTATCCATATCCTTGTTAGCTTTTGTGTTCAGTGCTTCTTCATTAACATCCTCACCATCATTTATAAGAATGTGTTTTGGGCTTATTTTAGCCTGATCTTCTTCATTGTGAGGCTCATCGGTAAGAGCTAATAGTGGCTCGGGGCTTGAATCCTCCTTAGGTGGATTGATGATTTTATTCTAGATATCATCACTTTCTTTGTCAAGCTCAATTAATTTTCCCTCTAGTACTTTGTAGGCTCTTAAAGTTTTTAAGAACTTCTGTGAATGCTTGTTCATCATTTCATCAATTTCTTCCATCTTGGACTTGGGTGGCATAATTGAAACTAGTGATCTTTCCCTTATCTATTTTTCTTCCTTTAATGCATATGTCCACCTTGCTAAAATTCTATCAAGATGTTCTTGTGTCATCATTTTATCAAATTGGATAGGCACATATTTGTATGCAATCATTGCCTTAATGATGGCTTCTTCAATCTTATTTTGATCCTCAGGTTTTAGAGTTAACCATTGTCTAACCTTAGGATCTGATATGCCACCTGATTTGGCGATTGATGCAGCAATTTCATCAATTGTTTTAGGAATTTTACTCTTTATAGGTTGTTATTCCTATTTAGTATCTTCTATATCTTCCTTAGTTCTGATGAATCTTTCTCTCCTCCTAGGTTCTAATTTTTTCCCTATTTGAGGCTTCCTTTTGTAAGTCCTCACCTGTCCTTTCTTGACTAGTGGTGGGTCTTCTTTAGCAGTTTGACTCCTTGTCCGTGATGTAGCTATATTCCTTGGTTTCTTTGTTGGTGGGGTGGTGCATTGGACTCTATAGATTTGGAGTCACTCACTTGTTGACCTTCAATGATGGGTGACTGTCCCTTGGTGTCATCCTTTTTTTTCAGACTCTTCATCATTTACCGACAACTTCTTCTTAAGTGTCTTTTCCATTTTCTCTTTCTTTCTGTCAATTTTCTTCATAGCTAAGCCTATTTTTCTTCTTTCCTTGGCTTCCTCATAGGCTCCAAACCTAGGTTGTGACTTGTCCAATGGCTCATTTAACAATGCTTCAATAGCATTGGTGGCTTGATCTATGTTGACCTCATAGTCAATTGGTGCTAACCATGCTATCCTCGGTGTAGCTAGTTTGATAAAGGTGTTATCGGTGTCCACCATAAAAAATATCAGTCTTATACTTTTCTACCACTTGTATTGGTATCCTCATCCTTTTTTGCATTCTTTCCTTAAATCCAATGAAGTATTCATCCATAACTGATGCAAAGTTTTCACCTAGTGACTTGATGAATTCATTTATTTGAATGGTCACTGGTCGGGTAGTATCCCAGTTGACATTACCGATAGATGGAAAGAAGTTCTGGAAATAGAAAAATGTACACATTAGAAGTGATCCGAACTTACATGAATTGGACTTTGTAGACCTTATTGTCCCCATGTTCTCATCTAATTGCTTCAGTAGAAGCTTTGATAGATCTAACTGTAATCATTTCTTTACAATCCTATAGGCAGCGTCAACTGCTCCACATGCTATGATGTTTAACCTGCTAGATTGATATATCTTGTATCCTAGTACACATGCACCAAACTTTAGTTCTGGATCAGTGATGGTGTTAACCTTCAATCCTCTGTTATCCCATAATGCACCTGTCATCTTCTCAATCTCAAGGCGAGGAGGATGTTTAAGTTCCTTGGCCTTGTCGGTTATAGGATAACCGGTCACAGCGTGAATCACATCTTTGGTGATCTATTTTGGCTCATCTAGGCACATTTTTTGGTCATACACTTTGCTCAATACTATCTGAATCCATTCGGTTTTAAACTCCCTCATGAACATTAGGGCATTTGTCAGTCCTTTGACCTCAATGTGTTTGTGCTCATCCTTGATGGTTTCACCTATGCAAAGCTTCTTGTAAGCTTGATCAACCTCAAGATCTCCTATCTCGGTGATCTTGCAATTTATGTAGGCTTTGACATCCTCAATCAGTAAAACCCTAGGTGGAATGTTAGAGAATGCTCCAACGTCGTCAGGCTGTGAAGAAACCTCTAGAAACATTTTATACTTAGGTTCTTCACAAGTGGAGTTCTTGATTAGATTAACCTTCTTCTCTTTGGCATTCTTGATCTTGGAAACTCGTGAAGTGGTTTCTGTCATTTCTAAGAAATTAGGGTTTTTTCTTGTAAAACAAATAGTGAGCTTGGTGATGTTACTTACTTAATCTTCTGAAAGCTTTTGTGATTTTGTTTGAATGTTGTGAATCTATTGGTTAAGCGCTTATGCAATCTGGTCACTATGTGCTTTGCTTCTTCGCTCTAAATCGCTGTTGAATGAAATGAAGTCTCCGTCATCCTTTTATAGACAGTGCCCTAAGTGGCACAATTAATGCTCTACCCACTTGTTGGGTGTCAAAGATGGAGACGCTCGGGTGACATGCCAACTTAATTTTTGCTAAAAACACAATGCTTGATGCATGTGCCAACTCATTTAACTTTTCACATGTTCACTGACGGATCTTGGTATATAGCGAACACAACATTGTCTTTTGATTACCGATGATGTTCAGTTTACATGAGCAACTTAGCTTTTGTATGTTGACCGATGATTCATGGTAAGCATTGACAACTTAGCTTTGTAATTACACTGATGCTTTTCGGTATGCATTAACCGACGAGATTGTATTCACAGAATCATAACAAGTAATACCATAGTGCATCTTTAATCATGCTAGTTTGGCATTTTTTAACTATGTATAATGGAACTGATGTAAAGTATAACTTTAGTATAGTGCAGTTCCATACTTACTTGTTCATCTTAGGTGGGGGTGGTGATGTCACTAGATCCATTAGATAAGGTGTCACCAATTTTATTGCTTGGTCCAGTATCATCAGTGTTTGTACCTTTCCTCCACATTTTGTTTCTCATCTTCCTGATGTCTTCAATGGTATTATCATTGGTAAACGTGCTTGTCTCTATCACTCGGTCTCTGCGGTCCTTGCTTAGATGACCAACTTTATGATAGTGTAAGCATGCCATTCTGGGGTTAGTCTAGCTCCTCGACTTTCTCATCTATTTTCTCATGTATTTTGCAGATATGTGTCCATATCTACCATATGTTGTGTATTTTTTCCATGTATTGTAATCCCAAACATATAAGTTACCGGCTCTTTTCAGTTGATAAGAATTTTCTTGATCTTTAGGCTTCCATGCTTGCCTTTTCTTCTTCCTACACTCAAGTGATGTGTGCCCATGCATTTTGCAAGTGGGAAAATATTTTTCCATGTAGGTTTCCTTCTTTGGTTGTTTCACCTCAGATTTACATTCACATGCTTTATGTCCTTTCTTGTTACATTTATAACAATTTCCTATGAATGAAGATGTGGATTTAGGAATACCTTTTATTTTTTTCATGTAGACATTTGATGTGTGGCCTAGTTTTCCACAGTGATTGCATGACTACTTTCTTGGTCTTGTATTTGTGTAGACATTCTTTGGATCAGCTTGGTATGGTGATTCTCCATTCTCGATATACCCTAGTCCGATATTGTTGTTGACTCTTCTTTGTCCATCCAGAAAATCATCCATCCTTTTGGTGCTTTCTTCAGCTCTCTTGATCATGTCATTGTGTTGTTGTTGAATCCTTACTTCATGCTTCAGTCTTTCATTTTCTTCTCTTATCTCACCAATAGCTTCCAACTTTACATTCAGTTCTATGTTCATTTGGTTTGCCTCCTGACTCGTAAGAATAATCTGATTGGTGATCTCATGATGATGTTCAGTAAGTCTTTGTATTTCTGACTCTTTCTCTTGTAGCTTTTCAGTTATCTTCCTCCTATCATCAATAGCCAGTGTTCTTTCTTTCTCACCTTGTCCAGCATTATTCATAACCTCAATCAATCTTACCATATGTGTCTCTTGACTAATTTGCAGTGATTTTACTTGTCCAGCCAGATGTTGATTGGTTTCATTTAGACTTGTAATGTTTCCTTTAGATTTGTATGATCTATTGCTAGATGTAGATCCTGAAGACTCAAATAAATCAGGTATCTCTTCTTCATGATAGTTTTTCATTACAATGAGATGTCATAAGCATTCTTCCATCTAGTAGTTGTCTCATCTTGACTCTAGCTTCTTTATATTGCTCATAGAATATCTGTATCTCTAAATTCTGATTCTCAATACTCTTGTCTAGCTTGTACCTTTCCATTGTATGATCTTTCTCTTAAGTTTTTAAACTTTTCCAAATAAGAGATCTTACTCTAATACTAATTGTTGGAAATAATGGAATGGTGTATGATGAGAGGGGAGGGGTGAATCAGTACCCTTAAAACTTTTTTCACTTAACCTTTATCCTTTTAGTAATCAGTTTCTTGTATTACCAACCATATGTGCTATTCTATCTTTATGCATGTAATATCAATTCATAAACTCAATTAGCATGTAAACATTCATAGAAACATTCATGAAATGTATTAACACATGGCACAAGATTTGGTAACACAGAAAACCCCTGTTAGAAGGTAAAAACTATGGTGGGGATGAAACCCACAAAACTTCACTATCTGCAGAATGGAAGGGGTTAGTTAAGGCTTACAATTTTGATCACTTCTGATGATCTTACCCTCTGTTCTGCTTGATAGCCTTGAATCTAGTTCTCGATAACCTATTTCATCTTTTTTTGTTGTTCTGCATAAAAATCTTAGTTTGATCCATAAATGTGCTTCTTGTCTACAATCATCATCACACACATATGTTCTAATTGATTACACATCTATTTATACAATAAGTTTAACCTAAATGAGTTTCACGCATAACAATGATAACTCTATGATCAAAGGTTTACAACTTGACCTTGATCTCCTAGTTTTCATGTTTCTAATCAATTAGACTGATCAAAACAATTACAATTACATTGCTTGTCCCTCAAGAAATGTATTTAAAGATAATTAAAAAGCTAAATATAAAACATAAGTGTTTTATCTGACGTGGAATTCAGATCCACATTTCTCAGGATTTATAACTGTCTCTCGATAGACTGGTGCTCAGTTTTCTCTGTAGTCTGTCAGGTTCCTCTAGTATTTGTTCTCTCAGGTTACACTATAATCTGCTTGTTAGGTTCCTCTGTCGGGTTACTTTGTCAAGTTCCTCTTGTAACATTTTCAGGTTTTAGTAGTAAACTATGTCATCGGGTTCCCTTGTGAACTTGTCTACCGGGTTGCACTAACCCTGTCTTTCGGTGTTGGTGTTACCGATGGTTTAAAAACTATTTTTCCTTTCATACTAATGGAAAAATATGTCTTCATATAATATTTATGCTCTTAACGTTAGAAGTGACCGGGGTAAGATTTGGGGAGAAATTACTAACCTCATTTTAGCTGATCAATGTTATCCCATCATGTGTGTGGGTGATTTTAATTCCCCCCTATATCCCTCTGATAAAATAGGGGGCACCCAAGATTATTTGGAAAGTATGCACGATCCGATGGCCTTCATGAGGAACAATGACTTGGTGGATATTGATTTGCAAGGAATGGTTTTCACCTGGTCCAACAATAGAAAGGGGAAGCAACTTATTCAGGTTAGACTGGATAGATGGATATTATCAGGTGGGTGGGATATTTCTCATTTGGTTAATCTTTCTCATCTTACGAGGATGATTTTCAATCACTCCCCCTTGATTCTTGATTGGGAGGAATGGAAAGGGTGTGGGCCACAAACCTTCCGCTATGAGATTATGTGGCACTCCCACCCTGAATTTATGAACTGTATTAAAATATGGTGGAACACTCCTATTAGGGGAATGACCATGTTCAGAATCTCTGAAAAAATGCACTTAACCAAGCTGGAGGCCCAAAGGTGGAGTAAGTCCAAGTTTGGGGACATTTTTTAATGCAAAAAGGATATTGAGGAGAAGCTCAAGCACTTCCAGGAGGAAATGGCCTAGGTGTCTCCTCCTGGAATGATAATTGTGAGGAGGAAGGCTGGTGAAAGAAATGGAAAGAAAACCTTAAGAGAAGGGAAATATACTAGAAGAAAAGTTTGTGTGTCCAATGGCTCAAGGAAGGTGATCAGAAGTTGGCCTTCTTCCATAGGTCTGCATCCATTCATAAAAGAATGAACATCATTAAATCCTTAGATTTTGGAGGGAATCAACTTCTAATGGAGGAAGATGACATTGGAAAATATGCTACGGAGTTCTTTCATGATACTTTCAAAAGCCCGGTTCGGAGGGGGACGGATATTGTCACTAATAGACTCCTGGAGGCTATCCCGACTATCATTAACACAGAGGAAAATGAAGATTTTTTGTCCTGAGTATCTGAGGAGGAGTTCAAAAAAATAGTGTTCTCTATGGGAGCTTATAAATCGCCTAGATCGGATGGTTTTCCCCCAACTTTCTTATAGCATTTTTGGGAGATTATTAAGTATGATCTTGTTCACGTAGCCCGTGATTTTTTTTTGAACTGGTAACATCCTGAAAAAAAATCAAAAACACCTATATTGTTCTAGTTCCTAAATTTCAGGACACTCAGTGCATGGGTGACTTCTTCCCCATAAGCCTTTGTAATAATTTCTATAAAATACTTTCCAAAATCATCACCAACAGAATCAAACCCCTTCTTGGAAAAATCATTAATCCCAACCAAAAGGGGTTCGTGATGGGTAGAAATTTTTTAGATGTGGTGATTACCTCCCATGAGATAATTCATTCCATGGACAAAGGCAAGAATGTTAGAATGGAACTAAAATTGGATATATCTAAGGCATATGATAAGGCTTTCTGGGACTTCTTGTATGGGGTGCTAAGAAAATTTGGATTTCAAGAAATATTTATTAAAATCATAAAGGTGGCAGTGGAAATGGTTGACTTTGCAGTGTTGATCAATGTTGCACCTTGGGGGTCTTTTAAGCTGGAGAGGACTTACATCAAGGGGACCCCCTATCTCCCTATCTGTTCTTTTTGGTTACAGAGGTGCTAGCTCAAAACCTGCTAAATTTGGAAGGAAATGGATCTGTTGTTGGTTTTAAACCAACCTCCACTCTTCCTCTGGAAGTTATCCAACAGTTTGTGGATGATACATTCCTTTTTGGAAAATCTTGTATTAGAGAAGCCAGAGAATGGAAAAATTTCCTGAATTCCTATGTGGTGGCTTCTGCTCAAGTGATCAACTATTGTAAAAGTAAAATTTATTTATTCAATACTGAATAGAGAACTCAGCTAAAGATTGTGGAATGTCTTGGTTGTACAGGAGTGGTTCTGCCTGATACCTATCTCAGGCTCCCACTCACGGTGAAGGAGGTCTCAGACTATTTTTGGAACACCATTCTAGAGAAACTACAAAAAAAACTGGCTGGTTGGAGAGGGAAGGTTCTTAGCAATGTAGGGAAACTTCAATTGCTATCTGTGGCCCTCCAAGGAAAATTTTTTTGCTTCCTCTCTCTTTTCAAAATCACTGACTGAATGATGGAGAAGCTGGAGAAAATTCAGAGAAATTTTCTATGGATAGGGGTGGAGGAAAAAGCTAGAATGAACTTGGTCAGCTGGGATACAATTTGCCAACCAAAACTGTTGGGCAGACTGGGAGTGAGGAAAATAAGAGACCTAAACAAGGCTTTGATAACCAAAATGGGTTGGCAGTTGTTCAGAGGAACCTCTAGATGGAGTAGAATTATGAAGGCCAAATATTTTAATGATGCCCGATTCCCGTATGGTCACAATTTTCCCTTTGACTCTAAAATTTGGAATTTTATTGGTAAAAGTAAGGGAACTCTATTTAGGGGGTTGAAATAGATGGTTGGTGATGGTTCTCAGATTAGTTTCTAGGAGGACTAGTGGGTGGGTGATAAACCCCTAGGGAAGGAAAATTATGGTCTCATTAGGGACAGAATAATTTCTCATTTTGCAAGTAAAGTTAGTGATTACATTTCTCAAGATAGGAAATGGAAAAATATGGCAGATGCTTACCCTGATTAGGCCTAAGTTCTTCTTTACATCAATGAGATTCAGAAACTCTTGGAAGGCATTAGGATCCCACTCTCTCAAGTTGAGGACAAGGATATATGGTGTCATAACAAGTCAAGGGAGATCATGGTCAAATCTGTGTATTTAACCAATTTAAAGATGGCAGCAGATGAGAAGATTTGGGGAAAGGTGTGGATACCTCAGTTGATTCCTAAAATAAATTTCTTCTTGTAGACGGTGCTACATGGTAAAATTCTTACGTTGTATAACCTCCAGAAATGGGGAGTTCAGCTGGTTAATAGATGTTTTATGTGTAAAAACCAAGCTGAGACTATTAACCATCTCCTTATCCATTTCCCCTATGTGTCTATGGTGTGGTCCAAAATGATGAGAAGAATGTAGCTGGATTGGGTTTTTATGGGAAATATTGACCAATTTGTTTGCAACTAGGGTCACTCTTCAACGCACCCACTTATTAATCTACTTTGGAGAATGTTACCCCGGCATGTTTGTTGGATTCTATGGAAGGAAAGAAATAATTGGGTGTTTAGAGGGGAGGAAATTTATGTTGAGGGGAAGGTGAGAATGGTTTTGAATCTGTTGAAGGAAAACCTTTAAACCTACAATTGGAAAATCCCTTAACTCCCCCCTCCCCCAAGGAGTTGGATTTTAAAGTGGCTAAGGATTGGAAGCTTCCTTCCTCCTTCTCTTCTTTTGATTATTCCAAGGTGGTTGCGAGGAGAAATACCAAGTGGACCCCCCCAGAGGAAAAATTTACCAAATTTAATTTTGATGAGGCTTCCTCTAATGGAACCGCTACTGGAGAAGGTATTATCAAAGACCACTATGGGAAGATGATCATCGCTTATGCAGTTTATCTCAGGACGGGTTCTAACAATGTGGCATAAATCTCTGCCCTAATTTGGGGCCTCAAGGTGGTGATTTCCATAGGAATTAAAAAGTTGGTTATCGAGGGAGACTCAAAAATTATGATAGATATGGTCAAGGGAAACTACAGAGCTAGTTGGAATATGTCCAATCTGCTACAAGACATCTGGTCAGTGCTCCCTAGGATGGATGCATTCAAACTGTAGCACATTTATAGAGAGGGAAATTTTTTTGCAAACATGTTGGTTAAAACGGGTCTTGAAATGAAAGGCATTAGGTGCTAGATAAATTTGAATTCACTAACAAAGAAAACTATTTTTCTCATTGAGAATGAAAGAAAATTAAATGATGAAGAATGTGGATGAATCTGATAATACAAGAATGACAGCTTTAGTTTTACGAGATGCAATGCAAATTCAAATTTTAAAAGTGTAATGGGAAAGAAAATTAATTTTAGTATAATGTTGAAAAGATGGGCTTTTAATGCCTATTTGGGAAAAAGTATGGGTAATTTCAAAAAAAGCACTGATGTGGGGATTAGCACGCGTCTTGGAAGCCTTGATAAGATGGTTGGGCTCAATTGGCATTTTAAACCCAAGATTTGCAATCATTTCCCTTCACTCGAAGGCTTTGCTCTCATTTCAGCCACCCATGTGATTAGTACCTGTTGGTTACAATTCATTAATGTGTCAGATTTTATTCTTAACTGGTTCTCCGTCATATGCTTCACCGTTTATCCTTGTTGGGTGTTTTGCAAATTTTTCTAGGCTCTGGTGAAGGGTGATCTAGGTGGTGGTAGAATGGGTGGGATGTCTCTGGAGACTCAAGAGGAGGAGCTTTCTGAGCATATTTTAGAAATGGGTGGCAATATGGGTTGTGTGGAACCCTCTAAAACTGAGGATGGGTTCCTCAAAAACCCTTGTACAGTTACTTACTTGAAGGAGTGAGGCTTTTATCATTATATGGAATCCATGGAGGGCAGTGATGAACTCATTTTGATGCAGCTGGTGAATTCTTGGATGGATCATAAGGTAACCATAAATGGAATAAATTTCAAAATCAATGAAGAGGTTATTGCCCAAGCTACGGGTCTCTCCACTAATGGGAGAAAATGGAAGAAGGTTATGAAGAGGAGAGATGATTCTAGCATGAAGAGATTTTTCAAGAAATTAGAGGATTCAGTCTGAATTCATATGGGCTTCAAATGGGAGGTGATTCCTGATCCCTCAAATGAGGTATGTCTCATTTTGATGAAATACATTACTCTGGAAGGCCATTTTGGCACATGTTATAACTACCACTTCCCTCTTCTCAATCACTTCCTCTATAATGATACTATTTCCTTTTTTTTCTACCTGCTACACTCTCTCAAGGCTTTGGTGTTGGATGTGAGAGAAAAGAGAAAATCCAGGTAGAATTACTGCATTCTCCATCATGGCTTGATTTTGCATCTTTATAATTTTCACCTTGCTTTATGCCCTCCTAGAATTTTCACTCTGCAGGATATTAAATCTCCCTCTGATAATGCTCCTAAAGAGTAAATGTTTCTCATTCTAATCCCACCTCATCCTCCAAAACACAAATCCATGTGCGTAATAAACCCAAGAAAGATAAAGTGGGTCCGACGGGAGGAACCCAAATCAATATAGATTCGGAGGAGGAAGAAGATGAAAATGAAAGTAGGAGGAGGTCCCATAGAATTTCCTCTAACACTCGGTATAAGTAGAAAGCTGTCAGGAAAAGGTATCTAGAATAAGATGAAAAAGAGGGTGACTCGAATGAGGAGGAAGAAGAGAAGAAAGGAAGTAGCAGGGATAATAAGAAAGGGAAGAAAATTAAGAAGGATGAGGACAACCTTGACAAAGATATTAACAAAGTCTCCCAGTCTATGGATGGTGTCGAGAAGAGCCACGAATCATCCTAGATTTTAGAAAGTTTCAAATTAACCATAATTGATTTATCTAAAAATAAGTTGTTTGATGGTAAGCATTCAGAGTCACCTCTTACAGCTACCTCGCCGCTGGTCTCCAGGTGACGTCGAATACTAAGAAGGATACTGGGGGTAACAAGGACGAGGCCCTAGAGGAAAGTAAGGTTGAGGCTGAGAGTAAGATTGAAGCTGAGGGTGACCTTATTCAATTTTAGAAGATGTTAAGTAGCTTCAGACCTCCTTTCAGGATTTTTTCTCCAAGAAGGACCTTCAAGAGGTTGAGGAAATCAAAGAGTTAGGGGAAAGTTTCAATATAATTACTAGGTTTCTGGTCAGAGTCATGAATTTGGCAGCAACGACTCTCCAGCTGCTATACATGGAGAAGGTGAATTCCCCAGGGGAGGTTCAAAAAGATGGGAAGCTCTTCTAATTCCTTGTGGAAGATTGGCTCAAGATGATGCTTAGTGGAGGGGGTAAAAACCCCAAGTATTTTTCTATTCCTTTTTGATGCTTGGTTCTGTTAGTTGGTTTCGTTGGTTGGCCGTTTTGGGCTTTTTGGTTACTTTGATTAAATCTAGTGACCATATTACTATTTCTTGCTACTTTGCTTTTGGTTTTTTAAACTCTACTGATACTAACTTGCACAGACTAGTTACCAACTTCGTGGTGAAGTTGGGATCTTTTGTTGTTGATAGGCTGGTTACCAACTTCTTGGTGAAGTTGGGGCCTATTATTTCTAGTTTTTGGTTTTTTATTTTCAAAAAAGGGATTAGATGAGGGTCTAATGCAAGGAGGAGCAAGGAGAAGGGGCCAAAGGCTCTCCCAACTACCAAACCACCTTGCAGAATTAATGTGGAAGCCAAAAAACACAATGAGAGAAGAAACAATAAATATCCTTTATATTAACTTGTTCAAAGTCATTACATGCCGAGTTGTAAGGCCTTCCCAGTTTCGGCCATATATTCAATGAATTACAATAAGATCATCATACAACAGAGATCACAGACCTTCAATCTCAATATCTAAATATTTTCTTTCTTGCTCTAAGAATCATACCTAACCTAAGAACATACAAATGAATATATATATATATATATATATATATATATATATATATAAGAGTCCACCAAAGAGGTCGGTGCTCAAATTCATAAGAGAGACCTAGATTTAGGTCCAAATAGATCCCAATGAGAGACCCCACATAAATTAAGCCATCAAAATTAACTGAAGAAGTTAGCCAAAGATCCAACTCCCAAAATAAGAATCTGTTAGTAATAACTAAGAGAGGGGGGGTGAATCAGTTTCTTCAAAAAAAATTCTTTATTCTAACCACCAATCAAATAAACCTTAGATTATTGTATCCCTTACAAGATGCATGCCATAAAATAATTTATAATAATTAACTGTCTGTCGGTTTTCCTTTTCTGACCTTATTCTCCTTGATTACCAATAAGCAGTAAAACTTATTTACCAACACTCAGTAAATATGCAGAGTATATCGATAAATCCATAAATGCATATGTGAAATGTAAAATAGTAAAGTAATAAACCAAACACATATAACACAAGGATTTTAACATGGAAACCTTGTCAAGGGAAAACCCACTAGGACTGGTACCCCAAATTTTCACTCTTCTGAAGTGAGCCCTGTTAGGAGCCAACCTTGTTAAAGGTTACAATCACACTGTTAGGTGTGAACTTGTTAGAGGATTTTATACATTGAGGTTGTCACTTAGTATCGGGAATCTTAGTTTTCTACCATCCTTGAATAAGCCTCCTTCTTACACTGTCAATTGACCTTGGGATGTACCTTAATATATAGAAGACTGTTAAGTCCTACTTTGTTAAGAGACTTGATGCTTCAATGGTTAAACTGAAACACAATGACCTATTTCTAATGCAACTTGAATTGCAGATTTTTAGATCTATTTAAGTAAATTACCTCTCTGATTAATGTATCAATTCAATTCTTTGTGCTCCACACTTTCTGCTCTATGATGTTGTGCTTCACTGTTTGTCAGTGTCTACAAAATTCTTTAGCTCTCCTTCAGCTTGATTGATCAGGACTGTATGAAGTTATCCTTCATCAATTTCTCTTTAGCATCCTCTTCCTATTCACTCCCCCTCTTCGTGATGATACGGAAATGAATTAATCTTGTCTCTTATATAGACATGATATTCACCGTTTCTTGATTCTTGATTCTTGGCATGAAAAACAATCCATTCAATCTGATTTAAAGCTTAACTCCTGATTTATCTTGTAGTTATCTTCTTGCCAAATGTACAAATCTTCTTTAAATCAATCACTTAACTTTGGTCAAATAAAACAATGAAAACAACCAGTTAAGTCTATCTTTAGCTCTTGCCAGCTAGATATTTTGTCATTTTTTGAACTCTCTATTTTTTCGATCAACTCTGTAGTTAGTCATTGGTGACAACTGCCAGTTCCAATGGTGTGACTCCAGTCAGCTTTAGTATCTCCGTCCGTCAGGCATCATTGGATTTTACTCTTCGGGAAACTCTGTTCTCAGCTTGTTGGGCATCCTGTGATTTTTCTTCATTGAGCAATACTGTCTTTTTCTCATCGAGTATCACTGTGAATTTGGTTATTTGCCTTTACCGATGATGTGCACTCTGTCGGTGTTATCTGTCACTTAGTGAATACTTGAGTTTTATGCATTGCTGAAAGTATAATCTTTGTTCCATTGATTCTCTAAAGTCTTTGGCATTATATACATGACCATATAGATGATATCAAGTTGACATCAATGACAATACAAACCATTAACTGATTTAATGTCTTGCATTATCTTCAACTTAACATTATCAAACATTTAATCAGTTACATGTCATCAATCTCTCCCTTTGGCATTGATGAAAACATACAATATTATCACACTATACTATTTCTAATACAATATGAAATACAATTGTTGAGATTCATCAAACTACCAAATAGTTTGTTTTGATAACCGATAAAAATGTTTGACTGCCAGTAAACTCTATGTTAGCGTAGATTTGATTCTTGTAGTTCTCTCTGTGTTTCTTGTTCTAATGTGTTGTGTCCTTTCCTTGTGTCAATGTCTCTTTTTTGACGGTTCTTCTTCTTTGATGTCTCTGTCTCTTGTCAGCAACTCTCCCTTTGGATATAATCTCTCCATGTTGGAGTAATTTGATAATGGATAATCTTTCTTCTTCTTTTTTACTGTTGTTGGTTAACAGTTTGTCCTCTCTTAAGATTTTCAATCTTTGACTCTTATACACCCAAGGTGAGAGAACAAAAGGATGTCCACCAACAAATGGGTCAATGTATGTCTTCTATCACTGCCCTCTAAATTGATAGGTACAGCTCCCTGATTGTGTATCATATTCAATGAATTTGTTTTTATACTGATCACCAGGTTTATTCCTTATGATTTTTAACCAAATTGCTTGTAGACACAAACAATTCAGGAAAGGATAAGATAAAGATAATCTACAACCCTCAATAGAATGTTGATCATAGATCATCACATGATTTTAACATCTAAACTAATTCTATCCTACTCTTTTATGAAATGCAGGTTCTACTTGGTGAATAGAAGCAGACCTATA
>MU225316.1:3370194-3384007 GCA_018584345.1 Thuja plicata
TTTTCATCCAACATGCCCGGCTGTAAGGCCTTCCGGGTTACGGCCAAATACAATGCAATTACAATAGAAACTCTATAAGATCTCGCAAGATCCAAACTAAACTCTAGCTAGCCTAGATCCACACACTAGTAGGAACCCCCCAAGGAAGATCTAAACTTGTGCTTGCAAGCCCACCAAGCAATCCCCTTGTTTCCCAAGCCGCAGCCACTAGCTCTTCTCAAAACTTGCTTCTCTACCTCTTCCTCTTCTCCAGGATGGATGAATGAATCCATAAAGACTTCCCCCACAACCCCTACTTATACCAATCTAGGCCACAGGTCGGCCCTAAACATAAATTAAATACAAATACCGAAATTAAATGCCACAAGTCAGCCAACAACAACAATTAAATGCCCAAAATAGTTGTCTTAGTAAAATCGCGATATCTCCTAGCTCCGGATGAATTAGGACTCGTGCTTTGAACCGTAGGTAGAAATCTAGGCCCTCTTCAATCCCTAAAATTTTCATCCTCTAACTCTTTATGTAAAATTACTTATATGGCTTGTAATAGGAACCAAATTCCTAAGCAAGGCCGATCTCCTCCTGGTCCATGCCAAGCAACCAAGACCATGCCAAGTTCCATTGAATACATCAAAACCAATTACCAAAGACCCAAGTAGGTCCAAAAAACTCTACCAAATCCCTCACACATGAAAATAAGTCCACAAAACTCCATCAAATCTCCCAAACATGCAGGATAGACAACTACCCTGGGATGCTCCTGCATCAAAAATTTTCTACTTCAGCACTTCTTTTCTCTTCTCCAACAATATCTCTCAAATCTGATATACCTCTCAATTGTGTGCCATGAAAAATCTCAAAAGGTTTTTTTCCAGTACTTCTATTCATTGAAATGTTGTATGCAAACTCTTCTTGTGCCAACATCAAATCCCAATTGCTTGGTGTGTCTCCAACTAAGCATCTTAGAAAATTACCCAAACTTTGATTTACAACCTTTGTTTTTCTATCAGTGTGTGGATGAAATGTTGAACTAAAATTCAACTCAGCATCCAACTTCTTCCAAAGTGTTCTCCAAAAATAGCTAACAAACTTATTGTCTAGGTCAGAGATGATACTCCTTGGTAATCCATGTAATTTGAAAATCTCTTTAAAGAAAAGATCTACTATATGTATTGCATCTGATGTTTTCTTACGTGGTATGAAATGTTTCATCTTAGAAAATCTATCCACAACAAAAAATATGGAGTCATTACCTCTAGCTATCCTAGGTAAGCCAAGAACAAAATCCATGCTGATATCACTCCAAGGTTTCTCAGGAACAATAATTGGTGTATACAAACCAGTATTCTGACTCACTCCTTTTGCAACTTGACAAACTCCACAACTTCTTACAAATTTCTGAACATCCTTATACAACTGAGGCCAAAATTACCTCTGCTTCAACAAACTCAATGTTTTATCAATACCAAAATGTCCAGCCAATCCACTACTATGTTTCTCTTTTATCAAATTAGTTCTCATTGAACCTCTCAGTATACACAACTAAATAACTTTGAAATACATATCTTCCTAAATAAAATATTCTTCATACTTACTTGATTGATTCAAATTAGGTTCTATGCACACTCTCCACTACTCTAAAAAATCAGGATCACTTTCATACAAATTCTTCATGTCATCAAAGCCAAGAACTTTAATTATCATTTTAATCAACAAAGATCTTCTTCTACTCAATGCATTAGCAACTCTATTACAAACTTCACTCTTATGCTTAATCACAAATGTAAAGCTCGCAAATACTCTACCCATTTCAAATGTCTCTGATTCAACTTATTTTGACTACCCAAATATTGTAAAGCCTTATGATCAGTATACTTGACACAAATTCATTTGGCATCAAATAATGTCTCTACTTCTTCATAGCTTGCACAATAACATAGAACTCTTAATCATAGATAGAATATTTTATTTTTGCATCATTCAACTTCTCACTAAAGAAAGCAACAGGTTTACCTTGTTGAGTCAACATAGCTCTAATTGCACTTCCACTTGCATCACATTCAACTTGAAATACCTTATTGAAATCAGGTAGCTCTAACACAGGTGATTTAGAAACCTTCATCTTCAAAGATTCAAAACTCTTATCAGCTCCATGTGTCCATTTGAATTCTCTTTTGTCTCCTCTCATTGTTTCAGTCATAGCATTACAAATAGAACTTAAATTTCTAATAAATTTTCTATAAAAACTTGCCAACCCATGAAATGATCTTACCTCTGTGACATTTTCAGGTGTAGGCCAACTCAATATAGCTTCAACATTCTTTGGATCAATCTTCAAACCATCATTTGAAATCACAAAACCCAAATACACAAGTTGTTCTTTCATAAAGGAACATTTATTCAGATTTATTAGCAACTTTTCCAATTTAAATCTCTGCAACACTTGCCTTATATGCATCAAATGCTCTTCTCTAGTCTTACTAAATATTAGAATATCATCCAAGTAAATAATCACACACTTATTCAATAATTTCTTCAATACTTCATTCATTAGCCTCATAAATGTACTCAATGCATTAATTAAATCAAAGGGCATAACCAACCACTCATGCAAACCTTCCTTTGTTTTGAAAGCAGTCTTTCATTCATCACCTTCTCTAATTCTGATATGATGATATCGACTCTTCAAATCAATTTTGGTAAAATATCTTTCTCCACTCAAAAAATCCATGATGTCATCCATTCTCGGTATAGGAAACCTATACTTCACTATGATCTTATTAATTGCTCTAGAATTAGTTCATATTCTCCATTCTTCTTAGGTGCTAATATAGAAGGTACTACACATGGACTCAAACTTTCTTGGATCAAGCCTTTGTTCAAAAATTCATGAACTTGTCAGTTAATCTCTTCATTCTCGGTCAGTGTTAACCTATGTGGTGCTTTGTTCAGAAAAATAGCTCCAGGAATTAGATCCATACAATGACGGATATCTCTCATTAGTGGCAAACTATCAGGTACATTATCTAAAATTATCTCCTTGTACTCAGTGAGAAACTTTCCAAATTCTGTAGGAATGCCATCTTCTATATTCTTACTTAGTTTTTTAGGAATCAAAGCATAACAAATATCATTTATTTTCAAATCTTTAACAAACTATCTACCTTCCATCAGACAAAATTTCATAGATGTACATATCTCACCAATAGATTCTTCAACCAAAGGTAACAAAACTTGCTTCTTACCATCAACCCAAATAGAATATCTATTCAATCTTCCATCATGTATAGCATGTCTATCATATTGCCAAGGTCTACCCAAAAAAATATGACAACAATCCATAGGCATAATATCACACAACACCTTATCATAATACTTTCCAATTTTCAGATTCAGAAAACATTGTTCACTCACCATTAATGTATGTTCATCGTTGATCCATGAGATCTGATAGGGCTTTGGATGTTTCATCCTCTCCAATTGCAAATTTGCAACCATTTCCTCAAATGCTAGATTCTTTGAGCTTCCACTCTCAACAATTACTTTCCAAACTTTGTCTACAAATCTACATCTGGTCTTGAACAAACTTTTCTTGATCGGGTCTTGCTGATCTTTCTCACTCCATAGAATCCTTCAAATCATGAGATTACTATCATTTTCAGCTTCATTTGGTGACTCCTCTTGCACCAATGCATTTCTTCTACTACTACCTTTCTTTCTTGCATGTGTACACTCAAAATATTTATGTCCTTCTTCACCACATTTGTAAATATTTACTTGGAACCCTTTTCTACTATATCCACCTCTAGAGTAATTACCTCTTCCTTGGTATGAATTTCTACCTTTCCATTCAGTCTTTCATTTATCTTGAGATGTGTCTGAAATTGACTTGTCTAGTTCAAATCTATTGTTTTCACCATGAGATCTACCTCTTCCTCTGGGGAATCTACCTCCTCTGCCTCTTTTTCTTTGTTCATATCTTCTATTCAACTTTTCCTCGGCTTTTAGGGAAAATTGGTATGCCTCCTTGATTCTTTCCATCTTGACCAAATTAATTTCATCCTATATAGAAATTCTCAATCCATTTAGATATCTTGCTACTATTTCCACCTTATCTTCAACATGTCCAGATCTAATGTCCAATATTTAGAATTCTTTAGTATAGTCTTTCACAGATTTATCCTTTTGCTTCAAGCTTTGCATTCTCCTAATCAAGTTAATCTAATAATCACAAGGTAGAAAATTGCCTTTCAATTTTTTTACCATCTTTCCCCATACCTTGATTTTGTCTTTACCTTTCTTCTTCTGATCCAATTAAAGATGTTCCCACCATAGGGATGCATGACCTTTCAACTTTGTGCTTGCAATATTCACCTTCTTATCTTCTTCCATATTCTCATATTCAAAATACTTTTCCATCTCAGTTATCCAATCAATTAATTCATCAAAATCCAACTTTCCATTATACTTAGGAGGATTGAACTGAGGTGTGGATTTCAAACTTGTCAAGGCTCTCAGGAATCACTCTTCTTCCTGATTCATCACATTTGCAGGTGCAGCTTCACCTTGAACCTCTTCAATTTCATCATCACTAACATCATCAAGATGTCTTCCTCTGCATTAGACTATCTCAACAGCTTCCAATATAGCATCCATCTATCTAAGCATATCAGTTATACCTGGATCTGCATTTCCTCTCCCATGAACCATCTTGAATCCCTCTACAATTGTAGGTCATATCGTAATTTGCCACCCCACAACAATACCAACTAGGGTTAGGGTTTCAAGAAGGAACTTAGATCTCACCATGCTCTGATACCACTTGATGCAAGGAAGAGAAAGGAGAAAGGGACAAAGGCTCTCCCAACTACCAAACCACCTTGCAGAACCAATGCGGAATCCAAACAACACAGTGAGAGAAGAAACAACATATATCCTTTATATTAACTTGTTCAAAGTCATTACATATCGGGTTGTAAGGCCTTCTTAGTTTTGGCCATATATTAAATGAATTACAATAAGATCTTCATACAAAAGAGATCACAGACCAACGATCTCAATATCTAAACATTTTCTTTCTTTCTCTAAGAATCATACCTAAACTAAGAACATACAAACGAATATAAACAAGAGTCCACCAAAGGGGTCAGCGCTCAAATTCATAAGAGAGACCCAGATTTAGATCCACACAGATCCCAATGAGATATCCCACATAAATTAAGCCATCAAAATTAACTGAAGAAGTCATCCAAAGATCCAACTCCCAAAATAAGCATCTCGGTCAAAGCATGATTGTGCAACAAAGAGAATTGGGCAAAGAATACGCCAAGCAATAGGAAATAGAACCCAAGCGTTAGAAGAGAAATCTGAGCAACAGGAAATAAATAGGCATGCCCGAGCAATAGGACCCAAGTAGCAGAACTAAGCATTATCGAGCGACGGAAACAAGCATGCCTGAGCAACAGAACCTGAGCAACAGACAAGCTTTAATGAGCAACAGAGCCTGAGTAATAGAGTATTTCCTGAGCAGCTTCTAAACAAAAAAAAAATCTCTTTGGTTGAGCAGGATTGCCAAAGACCCAAGATGCTCCTGCATCAGGGTCTGCTAACTCTGGTGGTGTGATGGTATTCTGCACTTCTTGTGCTGGGTGTGTTTTCTTCAGGTTAGCCCCCTTGTTTTGGCTTCTTTTTTAATCAAAAACAATGAATCTAATAGGGGTTGAAGTGAGGTGAAGGTTAGAAAGGACTTTTTTGTTACATACATTTAAAGCACAAAATTTTCCATGTTCTATCCAACACTACCATTGATGACCTCTAAAATCTAATTGGCTCACCATTGCATAAATAGATGCATGCGAATGCTAGTTTACCAAGTTATGGGGAGCAACTAATAGGCACATAACCAAACAGCACCAAAAAGAAATCAATTTTTTTAGACAACTACAGAGGGTTTCGAGGCAGGATTTTCAAACTGTACACCTAAGAGCCAAGACACATGAACAAAGGCCACCAATAGGGGATTTTGAGGTGGATTTTCAAACCACATTCCTGAGAACCAAGACACACGAACAAAGGCCACAGATGGGGGTCTACACAACCACATACAGAGAGTCAAAGGTCATCGTATGTAGAAAACAAGATGAAAAAAAAACTTATTATATCAAAGAATTTAACCCCATAAGAGATCATGAAGAAAAAACCTATGTTGGGGTGAATATTAAATGAAAAGTGAAAAGGTTGATAGCTTAATTAAGACCTAGTTCACGTCACTTGAGATGTAAAACAAGTCGATGGTTGATGCTTAAAGAGGAGTGAGAAACAAATATATGTATATTTTAGAACGTGGGAGTGGTATATGTATAGTGGAATTTCATCATGGAATGCTTATTGTGTAGCAACATTTGTACCAACTATGATGATATATTGAAAAATAACAATTTAAGAACAATGTTTGAGGAAGAAAGATTGAGAAAAACAACAAACTTATTGATCACAATTTATTATCAAAGAGCATCTATTTAAGGAGGAGGTTACAAACTATTTAATGCTTCAGTACCTTATTGTTAGAGGATTGTGTTTCATTCTTGATTCACATGTGATGCTTGGCCTTGTGGACATTATTATAATCATCCATTCATTCCATTAGGCCAATTAAAAAAAACCAATAGGATATTTGACACACCTCCTTAAAGAACATTTGTCAATCATATTGCAAACACTTCTCCTTGCAACATGGTGACATTCTTGTTCACATAATTATTTGATGATATACAACCTGATTTATTACATGGTTTTAAAGATAAGGAATACTATTATCATCATAAACTCAAAGTTCAAGTCATGAATAAATATATGAAACTTAAAAATTATTTCAAGGATCCTATTAACTAAGGTGATATAAAAATAAAAGATAGTTTTGCGTAACTTAATGCATGAATGTGAACATTTCAAAACCCATTTTTTAAAATAGTCTGATGGGTCAAATCTATATCTTATACTGCCTTCAATTCCATTCATGAAAAATAAGTCATCTATGTGGAATTCTCTCATGCATAATGCCCCATTGATTTCAATGTCTCCACAAACTTTTGATATGTTTTAATGGATTTATTCCTTATCTCTAATGTTATTAGTTCCTGCCATGGCAGGTAACTACTACGGAGGGCTGAAACATTAAATAGTGGTTAAACATTTTGTCAAGAACCAATAGCATCATTTAATTTTTATTTTTCTGGACTGTTATTCAATGTTTATTACTAGGAGTTGATCAGACTTTAACAATTGTCTGGATGATGTGAGTGCTGGCAGGTTCCCATCGGTCAAATAGAAAGCATTACAGACTTTCAGTTTTGTCAGAGGTTCTAGGAACAGTACGAGACAAGAGAAGGTGTAGTAATAGAGGTCTGGTTGCAGATCTCTAGGAAGATGCAGAGGCATTCCCAATTTCCAATTCGAGAGAATACTGATCGCAGATGACAAGGCTAGCAAAATAGAAGTATTAGGGTGTTCATTTCTGGAGATTATCATTTATAATGGAGATTGAAGCTGCAAGTGAAAATTCATTGATTTCTCTATGCTATAATCGACCACAATCATCCACTTGTCACGTGCATGTAACACAATATGAGTTTCAAAAAGGAAAAATTACTTGATGTGTAAAGAAGATAGCCACACCATTGATAAAACTAGGAGGCATTCTTATTCCAGTTATCCCTGCAAAGAGAAAATTTGTGGGATAGATTTGAGATGGTAACCTCTGCCTAGATTATTGTTTTCAAATTTTGTGTTGATCCCTGCCCAATCTGTGTGATAAGAACGTATTTCATTCTCTCCTTCTGTAATTTACAGAATTCAAGCATTTAATCTGCATTTTTTTCATTTTTAACATTGTAGATTGGTTTTCCAAATTCTAATGTAAGAGAACACTCAAAAACCATTGTCTATGTCAGGGCATTGAGATATTATTAACAACAATAAAGTAATGGAGCACAAGATGGCATTTCTTCTACGTGATTTCATCTTGTTGTCATGTTTTGCATGCTCATCTACTCTTGGTGAATGTTGAGGAAATATGGAAGCGCTCCCTCATTCATTTCTGATTAAACCACAAGGTAAGATAAAATCTAGCTCTAATGATCTTCTGAGTGCTACTCTTTCTAGACGCAGGGTAAAGAGAGATTGCAAAGTGATTGAATCTCCAACTTGGTTTTCTAAAGGATGTAGTACTGAGATTAAATTTTGAGTCTATTGTGGCAATGTTGGCATCTAGATCCTTAGCTATCCTATATTTCTCTGCGTATGTTTTCCCCCTTCCACTGCTCCTAGTTGTGCACATTAAGGTAAGTTCTTGATTGACTAAATTTATTGATTTCCTTTTTTCCCTGTATGTTATTCTTTCAAGATCATTAATTCTTTATATACAAGAGTTTCAAAACTAAATCATATTGATATAAATATAGTTTTGGAAAATATCATCCAAATGAGTGTGGATGCAGCTGCATTGTGTGCACTGTGTAACACATTACAATTATTTTTTTGTTAAATTTACTTTTTTCAGATTTCCTATATCCTCTTATCTCTTAAGAACTTGTACTCTATGGAAAATAGAGCCATATAGTTTCTCTGAAAGGTGGGACCAAAAGGAACCTAATGTAGCTTCCATAAAATGGTTATTTGTGGAAAATAGGCCATACTTGGTAAGTGGTTTCTATAGAAATGGTCCATGGGCAGACATGGATGTGAATGCTAGACATTCTGCACAATAGAATACAAGTAGGCATCATCGAGATGGCTCTCAAAATATTATATGAAATACATATGATCACTTGTGTGCTCAAGGTTTAGGAAAAGAGTGGAATTTGCTAAGCTTATCTAGATCTTTTATAGAGCTTTAGGAATTGGGTATTACTGTTTAGGAAATTATTGAACAAAGTAGGCTGAATAGTTTATCAGTATTTTTTTTTTGTTTTTTAAACTGGAAACATTATTTTAGTTTGGTACTGGAAGATAGACAAAGTCCGCAAATGTATCCCTATGGAAATTAACTCATTATGAATTAGCTAACATAAATATTGTAGTGCATTTCTATTCATTTTAAGTCAGCATACTTGTTCTTTTAAATTCTTGCCTATGTGTTAACCTTCCATAAGGAACTTACAAATAAAGAGTTTTGCAAAAAAGAGAAAAAATGTATGGATACAAAACAAACTACAATAAAATTGAGATGAGATTATTAATTATTCAATATTAGTTGTTGGTATATGCCATTATAACATCCGATTGATAAATTTTTTTGAAGCAGATGGCACGTTCCAATTAATTATTCAAAAAAATATACATATTGCTAAATATCTATTTAGAAAAGTGATAACCCAAAGAAGTAAGAGGCATTTTGTCTGATTTGAGCTTATGTGGAAAAATCCATAGTTCAATGTGGCTTGGGGCTCGGACCATGTCCGTTTTGAATTGGTAGGTGGATTTTTTCACTAACTAGGTGGTTACCTTAACTATACTGATCTATTTTTACATCACATACAAAAATTACACGATCAATATCTTGCTTACAATTACGTCTAGCAGTTACAATTTTTTTGATGATTGGCCTGTGGTAGCTTTCTAAATATTTTGGTCACATCTGATGCAAATTTCAAATATACACATTCAAATATGTACCTAGAACTAGCTTTTGGTAATCTCCTATTTTTTATATCAAAACACGGTATGATAATCAATGTAAGATAACATTAGATCTATTTTATTGATGGATATTGTTTGAAAATTTTCTAGCTTATTCCTTGAACATTGTATTCTCTTATTTATGAGAATATTGTAATTGGTTGCAACAGTTGTTGTGGTCTCAAATACATTTACAACAACAAAAATCATGCTAAATGCTAGGACATTAAGGACATGGATTATATCTTCCCTTGGGTGAGTTGGGGAATTAAGGATATGAATTCTAAACATTTTTGACTAATTTTGTTTAAAATTATAATGTTGTATTTACAATGCTGAGATAGCTTACAAGCCTCCATTTTCATATCTACAGGCTTGATGTTGTAAAGCACATGGTGGCAGTTACCACGGACCTAAATTCTTTAATGGTCATCATGTTGTTGTAAGGGAACATGCAGACTAGATCATGGTGCCAGACTATAATACTTGCTCTGCCAATATTTGGCAGGAACTACGCTGCACTGCAGCTCTTGTTTATATGATCTTGATGGCAAATGTTTATATTACTAACTCTTTTTGTATAGATGTTATTGTCGCACCTTACGTTTTATCTCTTCAATTCAATCATTAAGAGTTTTTTTTCACTATACTTGGTATGAAAAAATGGAGGAATGATATTCCTATGAAATTAAGAACAATATTAATTATGTTCCTTATGCTTATGGTTCATGCCAACTTGGTTTTCTCTTTTATACCCAATTCTTTAATCTATTAAAAATAGTTTTAACTACAAAATCTTATTAAAGAATGGAAACTATTTAAAACGATTTAAAACAAAAGAGAACTAGATTGCAGCTTCACATTTAGGTTGTTGCCCTATAAATATCCTTGGGGATTTCCATGTGCTTTCTAATGATTGTTTTTAGGTTGCTCATTTTTTCCCATTTGTAAGAAAACTATATTAGATATATAAAGACACCCAAACATTAAATCGTGCAACATTGATCATATATGAAGATGTTTGCATAACATTTTCTTATATCTTCAATGGTGAGGCATATGATAGATATAAAATCCTTGAAATAAATTCTATACTCTTTAAAATATGAATCCTATTTTATTAATTAATTTAGAGAATGAAAAGAACTAAGAGAAGATTAATTGGAATCCCATATGTCATTACAATCCTATTTATATAGTAGAACCTTGCAAACTATTTGTTCTAGGTATAAAAATAAACACACATAAGATGATATAGAAAATGAACATGATATGTCACTCTCAAGATTTTTTGAGTCTAACAAACCTAGCTTCACCCAATGAGTGTAAGTTTCATTCTACTGCACATCATGGAAAAATTAATTACCCTAAATTATTTATAAAATCAAACATATCTAAAATAAATAATCAATCTTGAAATGTTCTCAATGGTAAAACATAATATACTTTAAAAAATAGGAGGTGAGAAATAGGATGTGGTTCATTTTACTCATGGGTAATATTGATAATAAACATGTAGACTTATCTTTGTGATATAGACAATGAGGCTAAAAATGAAATCATTGACTCATGGTCTCTATTGGACCTAATAATTAAAAAGAAAAAGACGGGCCTATTAATAAATATGTAAAAAATTTAGACACTTGTGGAACCCTCTCAAATGCACATGATATTACTAACACATTTTCACACAGTGATGGTGTAAATAGAGTAAGCTATAACACCCTATTTAATCCTAAAATATGTGGTAGTCTTAATGTTGTTTCTCAAAATGATAAATTCGATGATATTGATTCTGGGAATATTTATGAATGGGGAATTTCAAATTCACAATATTATAAAATATACTTCTTGGTATTCAAGTTGTAACATTTGGTTCAAAGAATAAGAAGAAAAAAGTTTAAAAATTTAAAAAAATGTTATGGAGAAATAGTTGCTCATATGTTATGAATAAAGATGAAAAATTCATAGGGATGGAACTGGAAAGTATTATAGTCAATAAGGATGATTTACCTTGTTTTGGGAATGATAATGTAACTAATTGTTTAGGAGGTCCTAAGTCTATGGGTAATTCTTTGTCTAATTTTAAGCACAACTTTCAAAATAAGGCTCTAAATTTGTTTCATTCTATTGAGAAAGAGATGAAAAGTTTAAAAAAACTAATGACTTAATTAATATTGATCTTGATAGCAAATGTTTATATTTCTAACTCTTTTTGTATAGATGTTATTGTCGCACCTTAGGTTTTATCTCTTCAATTCAATTATTAAGAGTTTTTTTTCACTATACTTGGTATGACAAAATGGAGGAATGATATCCCTATGAAATTAAGAACAATATTAATTATGTTCCTTATGCTTATGGTTCATGCCAACTTGGTTTTCTCTTTTATACCCAATTCTTTAATCTATTAAAAATAGTTTTAACTACAATATCTTATTAAATAATGGAAAATATTTAAAAAGATTTAAAACAAAAGAGAACTAGATTGCAGCTTCACATTTAGGTGGTTGCCCTGTAAGTATCCTTGGGGATTTCCATGTGCTTTCTAATGATTGTTTTTAGGTTGCTCATTTTTTCCCATTTGTAAGCAAACTATATTAGATATATAAAGACACCCAAACATTAAATCGTGCAACATTGATCATATATGAAGATGTTTGCATAATATTTTCTTATATCTTCAATGGTGAGGCATATGATAGGTATAAAATCCTTGAAATAAATTCTATACTCTTTAAAATTTGAATCCTATTTTATTAATTAATTTAGAGAATGAAAAGAACTAAGAGAAGATTAATTGGAATTTAAAGTAGTAGGAAAATAGTCCAAAGAGATTTTTTAGTTTTTAATCTCAAATATTGTAGAATAGTTGAAAGAGTAGTTGATTCATATATGTGAGTGACTAACAAAATTATAGAGTTCTACTTCCAATAAATATGCCTCTAATAAAGTTCAACCAACTCCATATTATTAATCAATGACATATGATACAACTCAGCTACAATTTATCTTAGAAAAAATTAATTAAAAAAATTAATCAGTACTTTTTCAATTACCACCATTCAAAAAAAAAAGTAAAGTTTATTTCCAAAACAAAATTAGACCACCCAATAATGTCATGGATATTTAAATTTATAGACACCTAATTAGGCAAAATGCATACATTTTTCCTCCCATTTGCAACAAAAATTCAAAGCTAGATTCCTCTAATTATGATAGTGAGACCATAATCTTATCATAGGTGATTGAAAGTTAATATAAAATAAATTGAAAGGGATCCAATTACAGATGACCTAAGTGGTTGCAAAGCCATGCCAAGTGAGCATGGGAAATGATAAGAATCTAAACAAGTAGTGGTGCCATGGATCAAATGCAATCAATATTGTGATGTGTACACACATTACACACAAAAATGATGCAAATAAATATAAAAGGGTCAGAAAAATATGTCATTACAATCCTATTTATATAGTAGAACCTTGCCAACTATTTGTTCTAAGTATAAAAATAAACACACATAGGATGATATATAAAATGAACATGATATGTCACTCTCAAGATTTTTTGAGTCTAACAAACCTAGCTTCACCCAATGAGTGTAAGTTTCATTCTATTGCACATCATGGAAAAATTAATTACCCTAAATTATTTATAATATCAAACATATCTAAAATAAATAATCAATCTTGAAATGTTCTCAATGGTAAAAGATAATGTACACCTCTCTCTCCAGATTCCCACAGCTTTCCAAGGGCAGGGGTTAGTAGCAAAGGTTCACAAGTGAATGCAAATCAAGTACGCAATAACTACTAAACGAAGAACAGACACGTGAGCAATAAAATGTACAAGCAAGAGAAAGGAAGACAAATAAATGCAAACCCCATGATGCTTGAAGCTTCTATTGTTTCTCTTTACTTCTTCTGAAACGCTGTTCTTGATGCTCAGTATTGGCGGGGCAGCGTCTATGACTTGAGAAGTGTCGAGAATTTGATATTTGAAATGTGTGTGTGTGATTGCAAGATGGCTTGAATGCTAGAACCAAACTGACATAGTAATGGCGCACGAGAGCTTGAAATCCTGGATCCTTCAAATGGTTATGAAGGATTTATTATATAGGAAATGATGATGAAATGAA
>MU225316.1:3401130-3429738 GCA_018584345.1 Thuja plicata
AAGATAAATGAGTATTTAATTCATTTAATTAATAATTGTTTTCAACATGTGAGATAATTGAATTCTTTTTAATTAAGAATTGCTTTATTTGATGAAATTAAATTAATTTAATTGGAAGAATTTAATTTGTAAGTTTAAATATTTGGATTTAAACTATAGGAAATTGAGTTTAATTAATTAAATAATGATATTTAATCAATTTAAAGCTTAATTAATTAAATAAAATTAATTATTTAATTAATTTTGGGAATTGGATTAGATGATTTGAGGAATGAATTTAGAGGAAAATAGATGATTAATTAATGATTAAAAAACCATTAATTAATAGATGAAAATTAGTGTTTTTAATGTAAAGTCGCAAGCCTGTCCATTTTAGGGTGTCTACAGATAATATACTAAAAAAAATAGGAGGTGAGAAATAGGATGTGGTTCATTTTCCTCATGGGTAATATTGATAATAAACATGTAGACTTATCTTTGTGATATAGACAATGAGGCTAGAAATGAAATCATTGACTCATGGTCTCTATTAGACCTAATAAATTAAAAGAAAAAAGATGGGCCTATTAATAAATATGCAAAAAATTTAGACACTTGTGAAACCCTCTCAAATGCACATGATATTACTAGCACATTTTCACACAGTGATGATGCAAATAGAGTAAGCTATAACACCCTATTTAATCCTAAAATATGTGGTAGTCTTAATGTTGTTTCTCAAAATGATAAATTTGATGAAATTGATTCTGGGAATATTTATGAATGGGTAATTTCAAATTCACAATATTATAAAATATACTCCTTGGTATTCAAGTTGTAACATTTGGTTCAAAGAAAAAGAAGAAAAAAGTAAAAAAAAAATTTAAAAAAAATGTTATGGAGAAATAGTTGCTCATATTTTATGAATAAAGATGAAAAATTCATAGGGATGGAATTGGAAAGTATTATAGTTAATAAGGATGATTTACCTTGTTTTGGGAATGATAATGTGACTAATTGTCTAGGAGGTCCTAAGTCTATGGGTAATTCTTTGTCTAATTTTAAGCACAACTTTCAAATTGAGGCTCTAAATTTGTTTCATTCTATTGAGCAAGTGATGAAATGTTTAAAAAAACTAATGACTTAAGTAATATTGATATTATGTCACATCCAAATTAACTTATTGAAATAAATATTTTTTTTCCATAATGGCATAAATGATGACAATTGTAAAATGTTCTTTAATGTTGAAACATGTCAAAATTTTGAAAATGATATTTACATTGATAAATTTCACCAATAAATAAGAAATCATCATAATTAGAGGTTCAAAATGTATATATAGATGAACACAAGATAATAATGCCTTAAATTAGATGTGTACAAAAACTTGACGAAACTTGTTGCATGCTATTTGGAGGTGAGAAACATGAGAAGATCCAATTTAAAAGGGTAAATGTATGTGAATTAAAACTTGAATTCATGTTTGAAGTTAATATGCTATCGAAACCAATTGTTGAATTTAAAATTATGCTCAATGTAACACAAAAGTTGTACAATGCTAAGGTTGATCATGTGGATTATATGGATGATAACCTTATTGAACCATGTTTGTTTGAATATGATGATAACATTATGAGTATAGTGTTTAGATTATTGTAGCCAATGCAGATAGACCAACCTTAAGAGGAAAAAAGATAATTTTTTAAAGGATTTCAATGTATCGATTTGTGATGATACTCTTGTTACATGCAAATAGAATTAGGGAAACAACACAATTTTTAAATCATAGTGATTTCTAATGAGACATGTCACTTTCTTGGATGATAAAACATATATAACTATTGAAATCAATGGTAGTGATTTTTGTAGTGATAGAACTTTTTGCATAATGTTAGCAAACAGATTTGTCTTTTAAAAACAATGATTGAAATGACTCATTTTTCTCAACCAATAAAGACAAATGTTACTAACAGTTGGATAAATCACTATTAAATTAGTGATTTTCCTCTAAATTTTAGAAGAATCTCTCTCTCTCTCTCTCTCTCTCTCTCTCTCTCTCTCTCTCTCTCTCTCTCTCTCTCTCTCTCTCTCTCTCGCAACTTTTGTTTTTTTTTAAAATATTTGAACATTAATTTCATTTGTCGATGATTCCCTTCTTTTTACAAACTTTATTGGCTATTCGAGAGGTTATGATAACTCTCTCACTTACTGCCTCCTTTTCCCTTTAAAATTTTAAGTTTTTTCCTCTTTATTGGTAGTTTGCCACCATTTATGAAACTCGTCAAAATAATTTGATAAGTTATGGTAACCTTTTCTTTTACCACTTCTCCTTTGTTTAAATATTTCAAACTATTTTCTTCTTATATGCAATTTGGCCCCTTTTGAAAAATCTGTTTGAAGTTTCACTGGGTTTACAAACTTTGCAACTTACCAACAAAGTATAAAATGTGCTTGAAATAAATAATTTCTGAAGTTTGGGAGGTTTTCAAAACTTCCAAAGTTGCTAACACCCTAAGGAAAGAAAACACACTCACAACACTTGGACTAATCCTGACTTGTTTTTTACTTTTCAAAGTTAGCGTCTCACAATACTTGGACTTATTCCAATCTATTTTTAAATTTTCAAAGTTAGCATTTCAACACAAATAATGACAAAGGGGAAAAATGGCAGGAATGTAAGGATATCGGCAAAAGTAATAGTTGGAAAAACCTTGTTGGTTACTGACAGAGTTATGAAAACTTGTAAAAGTACAAACAAATTTTAAAACTAAGTAATAAGTTTTGAGGATATAAAAGAATTAAGGGACTTTGTAAAGAGACTTAATCAATCTCAAACATCATTTTTGTCAAATGAATTAAAATTTTATGATCGTGACAAAAATGGGGTAACACATACTATTTTGAGGTGGGGACATGATAACATTCAAGTTGAAAAGGTAAATGAATGTAAATGAATGTTGAGGTGGGGACATGATAACATTCAAGTTGAAAGGATCTTTATTTCTTGCTTAAAATTGGTCTACTGTCCACACCAATAATTGAATTCAGTACAATGATAAGTTTGATCATATTGATTATAGATGTTTGTTTGAATATGATGATAACATTATGAGTAGAATTCTTAGGTTATTGTAGCCAATGAAGATAGATCATCTCAACAAGAAATAAGTTAAATGTTTTAAGAACCTAAATGAATCAATCCACAATGGTAGTATTGCATTCTAATAGAATTAAGGAAAAATGTGAAGAAAAAAAATAGTTGTGTGTGTGTGTGTGTCACTTTCTTAATGATAAAACATGGATATATATATATATATATATATATATAGAAATTATTTTTGAAGTGAATGTTAATTTAATTAATGAATGGATTCAAATAGCTAAACTTGACAATGATTCATCAAGTTTTACTTGTGTGAACATGGATGATCATAAATATGTCATTTTAGTGAAGAAAAATAATTAATGTCAATTGGTGTGATACATTGCTAATGTTGGAGCATGATTATCTTTGAGAGGGGGGTAAATCATTGATAATAAAAACATTGAATAAATTTTTAAAGCCAACTAAACAATACAATTTAATTATGACAATTGAAATAAAGAGATAGAGACAAGTTAAACACATAAGATAATAACATAGGATATGTCCTGAGTGGAAAACCCTTCCAGTAGAAATCCACTCAAAATGCCTCACTAGCTTAATCTGAATCAGTTTTACACCGCCTCACAGGCTTATACAATATCTCATTGACAACTGCTATCTCATTGATAGTCTTATATGTCTCACTGGCCTTTCTATACTTTTAAATTTTCTTACATACAGAGATCAGAAAAAATGATTGTCATGTAGGTCCTCTAATTATACCATATGCATCATCAAGTGAAATACATAATATTGTATCTAATAATGTAAATTATATAATTATGGACCCATGTATCAATCAGATATTTCTTACAAACTTATTGTGCACAAATAGTACAATTATTATTAATCAAAAACCAATATCCCTTCTCTGCCTGCATATCAAATCAATCAACTCTACAAGTATATCTACAACTTCTCAAAACTGATCACCAAATCCAAACTAACAGAATACAACTATTTACAAATATCTTATCATACATTGAGAAATGTTTCCATGTCATTCATGCATTTCAATGTATATGACTCAGAATAAAAATAACTGTATAACTTTTTGTTTTATGAGTTTAGATTAAAACTTTTTATGTCACCCTCCTGAAATTATTTTAAAATCTTTACAAAATAATATTAAAAAATATTAACTGCATATCTTTGTCATGTCAATGTATATAATCTAATCAAGATGAAAATAATATTAGTAACCTTTATGTATGACAAGGTTTGAATGCCTCAATAAACTAGAAAATGGTAAATGTGTCTTTAACAATGCCAAATTTCCAAACAACCATCTTCACCATATTTCATGTCATTCAATAGAACCATACTCAAGTAAAATTTTACCACATACCAGTGTAACTATTTGTATAAATCCATACTATGTTCAAATGAGTGCATCATAATGATAATGCAAGATACCATGATAGCACAACATAAAAACTCGACCCAAGAAACCATTGACCTAGGGTTTATGATCAAACAAAAACTACAATACAAATGCTATTATGACTGTGACAACTTTTGAATATGTATGCAGAGAGCTTAAAATGAGAAGCTATACATTGAAAAATGAAAGCATAGAATGAAACATGAGAATTTAGATATACATGCAAATACAACCCCATAATTTTTGACCGAAAGAGCACCAAAAATTGAATGCAATGTATGAGATTTGTATGCCATGACTGTGAATTATTGAAGGCTAATAAACCCATAAATAAATCACAAAAATAATAGTTACCGAAACTATTGAGACAAACCCGACATGGGTTTTTGAATACATGAAAGATAACAAACACTAAATCCCTTTTTGATGACATACAATAGAAATGAAGCAAACATATAAAGACATTATCCTTAAAGACAAAGAAAACAAAGTTGTATGTATGTACCAGATAAAGCATGATGGATGATACATGATGAACTCAAAATGAAAAGGGAAGGAAACTAAATACACCTGGTTAGATCTCAAGTTGTAATCCATGCAAGATCTTGTGAATCTTTGTGATTTGAAACATTTTGATTTCATTGTAACTGCTCAAACCTTCCTTCCAACTACCATTAACAGTGGCGGCTCATCAACAATAGCAACCAAGAAACACAAACAAACTTGTAACTACAAAATTTGTGCCCTCGATTGTAATGCCCTTGCTCGATAGAGAAAGGGTTAACTTATTAATTAATTTAACAAATGAGGTGGTAGCACCAAAAATGGTGCTCTAAATACACCCCTCATAAATGCTCATAACTTCTGCTTTGATGTGGCATTTTCCACAACATTTTAATCAAAACAAACTTTTTGCAAATATGAAGGAGTGGCTAGGGGCTGACCAAAAAGGCCCTAGCAACATCATTTTATTTATGTCATGGTCACATCTTGTGATCAAGGATTTATAATTAACCACTTATTACCATCAAAGCCAATCTCTAACACATTTTCCAATTTAAAATCAACTACATATATGACTGTAAATGTCACTGCAATCACAAACTGATATGATCAACATGACTAGTCAAATCCTTTAAATCAAGATCCTAATAAGGATTAATTTTGAATCTTAATATGTATTTGAACACTTCATTAAGTTGACATAAATGAGATTAATAATGTATTAACCAAATGATAGGAGCTGAAATATGCAAAGCAATTAACTCTATGATGTCACTATATGTGACAAAAATTGATTGATGCCAAAACCAATGTAGATACACTGAGTGTGATGCCAATAATACTAACATTTGATCAAGATTTAATTTACATATGTTGTGACATAATAATGATATGTGCTCAAATAACTTAAATCAATTATGATGAATGTCTGATTTCAATATAAACTGATCATGTAACATAACTAATTTCAAATAAACTAATCATGTAACTTAACTGATATAAACATGAGTAATATCCACTATATCCATCTGAATTGATATCCAAACTGAAAAAACTTTACACTTGACACATCACCAATGCCACTGATAGATTCTATGTTTGGCATCAAGGAAAATCAAAAAAAAGGAGAGGAGTGACAAACTCCCCCTTTGTCCTTGGTGACAAATACAATAATCTCTCCCCCTATTTGTAACAAAGGACAAATGAGGGGAGATACTTCCAATGGGAAGATATGAATGAAAAATGAATTACTGAAAAATTATACCAGATAGCAATTGTCTGAAGATAATGCCCAAAACCTGGATGACAACAAATCTGAAGCTCATCGGTAGTCTAAAAAGTGAAATATGAAATGAAAGTTGTCTAACTGAGAAACCATGTGGAAGAAAATAATCAAATAGAACAACAGTAATAAAAAAATGTCAACTGCAAATGACATATAAACCATTTGTCTTATGAGTGCAAGACGAGATGCAAAACTTTGATAGAATCAAAATCTGATTGAAGCATCATAACAATATTATGTAACTTCAATCTAAATCCTTGTGGACTGAGAATGAACCAATCCATATAAAAATGATAAATCTCTACAAACTAAAATCAACCTCAAGCTAATATCAAACCAACTATGATAAATAGTCTTAGAATCAAGAATATCTCTAATAATGTCATATCAAACTGAACTGAAAACTGATTTTGAAATGGACCATAAAAGCAATTTGATAAAAACTATAGAACCTTTTTGCTTGAACTACCCCTTACAAGATAATTGAATAATATGTGGATGTCATAACACAATTACAACTCTCAAAAGTCAAATTTGAATCGAATAAGAAAAAATAGAGATATGATATACTTATGTAAAGTTGCTACATGTATTGATTATAAAATACTGATAGAAAAATTACTATCAGAATATTATTAAACAATATTTGAATACAAAAAAAATACAAAGTATAGTCATAAAAAAAATATTGCATTATTCAAAATTATCCTTCCAAAAACTGCTTATCTTAAAGGATGAAGGATTTAGATCCTTTGATTTAAGAATGTGTATTACATAATAGTAGCCTATTTTATCCTTTAACTAGAATCAAATAGATGCACCTTTTGATGTAGACTATCCAGTAACAGATGATTTCTCATGTTCCATGTATGTTCCTTAAGCAAAATGGAATTTTCAGTATACTTAGCTAGTTTTTTTTTTTCTTTTAGCCAAGAAACATCCTAATCATATTGTATGCATTTCATTGTATCTCCCTCAAATTAACTTGTGATTTGATAGCTTACTCTATACTACTGCAAAGATATGAATTTATGTTGTCTAACTCATTTGCAGTATTTTGACACTCTGCCAAATTGAGTTCTAGTCTATCAATTTGTCTTTTTAAATTTGAAATGTCTTTTTTTGCTTCTATTAACTGGCCGTCATAATCTATAGTGAGTATTTTTTAAAACATTCTCCTATTTCACTAACCATGCATATTTCATTATTGATTTTGATTAACATTCCTTGTAAGCTATACACATTACTTTCTGTTTTGATTCTTGTAGCACACACTGAACCATTTGTTTCCAAATATGACATTGAGTTACTATAAAAATAACTTTGAAATTGTGTTCACAAATTTGACTTACACTCAGCAAATTGTGAACCATTCCCATAACAAAATAAACATGTGTAACTAGAGTATTATCATCAAGCTGAATTATACCTGATCCTTTGATCTAAAAAAAATTATTATCACTAAACCTAACTATCCCAGTATCAAATAAATCAAGTTTTATAAATTTATTTTTATCTCCAGCTAGATGATGAGAGCATCCACTATCTAGCATCCAAACATCTTCTATTTTGGAGGACACATGATTGAGCAGTCATTGCAACATTTTTAGGTCTCCAAACAAGTTTGGTTTTAGATAGAGAATCAATTTTGCTTTTAGAATAAACTTGACAAAATCTTGCTATATGTCCAAACTAAGTACATTATAACATTGAAAATTAGTTAGAAACTTATATAGATTTCCATTTACTAAACTTGTGTTTCTTTTAGGAAAAACCTTGTGATCATTTGGCTTATTTAGAGAGATTTTACAATTATCACAGTTTTAAGCACATATTTTCCTTTTTCCACATTCTTTAGAGGTCTCTCCAAGATCAGTAACAGGGACTTTATTCAATTGTTTCCTCAAACATAATTTTCATCTTTAGTTTTAATTATTTCTTGAGTAGTTTACAAAATACATCTATTCTCTTCTATATGAAGTTTTAAAGAGATTATAACCTTTGAATCAATTTGGACCTATGTTTTTAAGTCATTTGCTTCTCTTTTAACCTTATTAATTTATTTTAGAGAAGACTTTAATTCTCCCTGATAATCTATTTCAGATTCTAAATTTTCTAATACTAAACTATCATGAGATTCCTAGTCAAAAACAATAACCATAAACAAAGTTTCCTCATTTCCCTCAATTTGTTCATCTAACCCACTATGTGTTATATCTGCAAATAAAGCTTTGTTTCTCTTAAAATTATTTTTCTTCTTGAAGTTTTGTTGTTTCTTCTTCTTAAATGATTTATTTTCTTCTTCATCACTATCATCCTCTTTATTGGGGAATTGTGCAACATAGTGGCCTTTTTTCCACAAGAAAAATACTTTAAAGGTAATTTTCCTTTGTATCTACTTGAGCCTCTCCTAATTCTACTTACAAAGGCTGATTCATAATTATCAACTGGATTAGACTCAGAGTTAGGTTCTATTTTAGAATATTTAAACGCAAATTCTTTAGTAGGTTTGTGTGAGGTAATTCTCATTTCATAAGTACTAAAAATAACATGTAAAGTATCAAGAGTTACCTTATTTATGTCCCTTTCCTCCACAGAAAATATCTTGGAGTAATATTTAGATGTGAGTGATCTCAACACCTTTTTGACCATTTTTGTTTCTTCTAGAGTTTCTCATAATCCTGGAATAGAATTAAAAGCATCAGACACACGCAAGAAATAATCAGCTATCTTTTCTTCCTTTGTCATTTTGATGGAAGACCATGCTTTATCGACCCAAACTTCTCAGGGTTTTGGACATTTCGGAGGCCTGAAACACTGAAAAGGCCAAAGACACGAGAAACTCTTGGGTGAAAGGCCAACCCAACCCAATTTTTGGCCTTTTGGAGGTTGAAAACCTGTGACAAGGTCGCGACAAGAAACCCTAACACTACCAAAACAAAGAGGAAAAAACACTAGATAGGAGAGTACCTCCTCCACAATCCCAAGGGCGCAAACCCCAGGGGCTTGGGGAGGAAAACATGAATTGAATCAAAAAAACTAACCCTAACCTGACCAACGAAGAAGAAAGAACTTGACAACGAGAAAATCTACCTATTAAGTGCGAGGAGTGGAGGACAATGATACTAGAGGCCGAAGGTGAAGAGAAAACATCAATGAATTAAAGGCATTATATTTTTCCATTAGTATACACAAGGAAAAACATGATCTACACCATCGGTTTACACTACACCGACAGACAGGGAACATCACTACCCAATGCCAAGGTTACCTCATACTTCCAAGTTCAAAGCATCCCAACAAACACTATTCAGTGTTACCCGATGAAAAAAAGGTTAAAGGAACCCGACGAGTAACAACAGTGCAACCCGACGGAACAAAAATGAGAGGAACCTGACAGATGAAGGGAACTCGATGATCAGTTCAACAAAGGAATGTCGATAGACATTCAGTTCAACCCGATGACTAAGAACCAATAGCCAGTTACATCCCACAAAAAGTGGATCTGACTTTCCACGTCAGATAAATCACTGAAGTTGTATATATGGCTTCTTGATTTGTTTTTAAAACCATTATGTGTGGAAGAAGCAATGTATTAATTATTGTTTTAATTAGTTTTACTGATTTAAAACATGTAAACTAAAGATCAAGATCAAGTTGTAAACCTTGCATCTAAGAGTTAACATTGTAATGCATAATTCTAGAATAGGTCAAATACTTGTATAAATAGATGCTCAATCTATTGAAGCAAGGTTGTTTTTCGATGAAGATTGCAGCCACGGAGAGCATCTAAGATCCAGACAAGAGATTTCATGCAGAAAGATAGAAAAGAATTAAATCAGTTTCAAGAACAAGAATACAGGCTACCAATGAGAAGAGAAAGGTATTAATTAGTCACTTAAGGTGATATTCTTATTATGAGAGCTTTAATGCATCTGTGATCAGAAATTGTAGATTGAATACAGTCAGGTCAAACATATGTACTCTTTCTAACAAGTGTAGTACACTTAAGAAATCATTTCAAGAAAGGTGGACCTAACAGTCCTATTGTAAATCTCTTAACCAAGTGCACACTTAAATTAGTGTTGCTAAATCTCTTAACAGAGTAGATCTTAACCGGTCTCCACTTTAATACTCCTAACAGGGTAGATCATCAGAAGTGATGAATTGTAATCCTTTACTAACTCCCTTCCATTCTGTAGATAGTGAATTTTTGTAGGTACCATCCCCACCGTAGTTTTTACTTCCTAACAAGAGTTTTCTACGATATCATATCTTGTGTTATGTGTTTATTACTATAATGAATGTCTCTATGAATGTTGCAAACAATTAAAGATTATGAATTAATGTTACATACATAAGAATGAACAACAGTAATGGTCGGTGATACAGTAAAGAATGATTACTAATGATGAATGGTGAAAAGAGTTAAAAGTTTTAGAGGTATTGATTCACCCCTCCCCTCTCAGTATTACTTCCCATTAATCCCAACAATTGGTATCAGAGCTAAGTCTCTTCTTGGAAAGCTTAAAGGCTTAAGAGAAAAGATCATACAATAGAGAAGTAAAAACTTGATAAGAATATTGAGAATAAGAAGCTTGAGATACAGATGTTCTATGAACAGTATAAAGAAGCAAGAATCAAGATGAGAGAGCTGTTGGATGAGAGGAAAGGTATGGCAACCCGAAGTAATGAAAAATATTATCAAGAAGAAGAGATTCTAGATTTCTTTGAATCTTCAGGATCAAATACAAGTAATGCATCAAATACATCAGAAGAGAACATCACAAGTATAAAGGAGATCAATCAACATCTAATAGAACAAATAAAGATGTTGCAAATCAGTCAAAAGACCCAGATGGTAAGAATGATTGATGTGATTAATTCTGCTAGACAAGCTGAAACAGAGAGGACACTTGCTATTGATGACAGAAGGAAGATTATAGAGAAACTCCAAGAAAAGGAGTTAGAAATTCAAAGACATGTTGAGCATCACCATGAGATTACCAATCAGATTATTCAAATGAGTCAAGAAGCAAACAGAATGAATATAGAACTCATTGAAAGAGTGCAGGCTATCGGTGAACTAAGAGAAGAGAATGAAAAACTAAAGCATGAGGTTAGAATTCAGAAACAACATAATGAAGTTATCAGAAAGGATAAAGAAAGCAATAAGAGAATGGATGATTTTCTTGAAGGAAAATGAAGAGTCAACATCAACAATGGTCTAGGCTTTACCGAAAATGGAGAATCATCTAATCAAGAAAATCCAAAGAAAGTCTATGAAAATCTAAGACCAAGAAAGCTGACATGCAAGCACTGTGGAAAGAAAGGCCACACATCAAATGTGTGTAGAGGCAAAATGAAAGGTATTCTTAAATCTAAATCTTCATTCATAGGATTTTGTTATAAATGTAACAAGAAAGGACATAAAGCATATGAATGTAAGTCTAAAATGGATCAACCAAAGAAGGAAACCTACATGGACAAATATTGTCCTACATGCAAGATGAATGGGCACACAACTATTGAATGATGGAAAAATAAAAGGCAAGCATGGAAGCCTAAAGGTCAAGAAACTCCCTATCAGCCAAAGAGAATCGGTAATCAATATGTATGGGACTACAATACTTGGACTAACTGTACAACATGTGGTAGATATGGTCACATTGTTGCAAACTGCATGAGGGCATGGACCAAAAGGTCTAGAGGCTCGTCAAACCCTGGAATGGCATGCTTACACTGTCACAAAGTTGGTCATCTCAAGAAATATTGTAAAGACCGAATGACAGATACAAGCACATATCCCAATGGAAACACCATTGAAGATATCCATAGGGCTAGAGACAAAATGTGGAGAAAATCTTCAAGCAATAATGAAGCTGGACCAAGCAATGAAAATGGTGAAACCCCATCTAATGGATCAAGTGACATCACCATCCCCACTTAAGTTGAACAAGTATGGAACTACACTACACCAAGTCATATTTTGCATCAGTTCTATTATACAATTAACAGATAGTCAAAATTTGCATAAATAAAGATGCATATTATGTTACTTGTTTCAATTCTGAGAAAACAACCCTGTCGGTATACACATACCAAAAATCATTAGTGAATATAAAGGATGAGTTTTTTACACTTACCGTAAATTGTCAGTCAACACATAAAATGGTTAAGTTACCAATGTAATCTGACACCCATCGGTAAGGAAGCAAAGCTACAAAGTTGTCATGACAGAATACCGATATCCGTTGGTAAAAGAAAAATCATTAATAATTGTCTTGAGCAACATGTCAACACCGATGATGATTTTGAAAGTCTTCCCGATGAACTCCGTATTCATGTCCCGATGAGTCATTGAGAATTTATGACAAAGACTTAGGGAAAAAAGTCTATAAATAGACGATGGGAGCACTTCATTTTGCACCTGCGATTTGAAGAGAAAAGAAGAGCAAAAAATAGAGCAATTGAAGAGCATTCAACAGAGCGTCCTCAACTCGATCCAAGCACATAGAAAATACATCATTCACCATTATCACGGATCAAAGTAAGTACCGAGGGAACCAAAAGATCTCTATCATTATTTTTCAAGAAAGCCCTAAATATTTCAAGAAAGCCCTAAAACTTGAAAAATGGGGGCAACCACCTCAAGAACCGCTAACGTTAAGAGTGATAAGAAGAATGTGGTTAGGTTAATCAAGAATAACACATGTGTGGAACCCAAATACAAGATATTCCCAGAGATTGCATCACAACCTAATGAAACTGGTGCATTTTCTAAGATTCCACCTAGGGTTTTTTTAATCGAGGACATAAGGTCCTATATTCACTGTAAGATTGCAGAGATAGGTGATCTAGAAATGGATGAAGCTTACAAGAATATTTGTGATGTTGAAGGCAACCTAAATCAAGAGCACAAACACTTAGAGGTTAAAGGGATAACTAATACCCTATATTTCCTGAGGGACTTCAAGGCCGACTGGATTAGGTTGGTACTTAGCAGATTGCATGACCAAAAGTTGTGGTTGGATCAACCCAAACAAATCAATAAGGATGTCCTTCACACTGTCATTGGTTATCCAATAACCAACAAACCTAAGGCACATAAGCATCCTTCCAAACCAGAAGTTGAAAATCTTACAAAAGTTGAATGGGATAACAGAGGTCTAAAAGTTAACACCATCACCGATGAAGAACTGAGATTCGGTGCATGTGTGATTGGTTACAAGATCTTTCAGGCAAGCAGGATGAACATCATATCATCAACATCAGTAAGCACAACTTAAAAAATAGTGACAAAGGGAATTCAGATGGATCTGTGTGAGATCCTGTTGAAGCAACTTGATGAGAACATGAACACAATAAGGTCTGCAAAGACTAACACATGTAAGTTTGGCTCACTTATCATGTGTATATTTTTCTACTTTCAATAATACTTTCCTTTAGTAAGAAAAGTGAAATGGGACTCTACAAAACCAGTCACATTATAGATTAGTGAATTAATTAAGTCACTAGGAGATAATTTTGAATCTGTTATGACTGCATACTTCCTTGAAATCCTTGAACAACTTATTGAAAAACATAGGGATGAGATATGTTTTATGGTGGATATAGATTTCACCCACATCAAACTAGTTGTACCAAGGATAGCTTGGTTAGCCCCACTTGATTATGAAATCAACATAGATCAAGCAACCAATGCTATTGATGCATTGATCAATAAGCCTATTGACAGCAAGCAACCAAGGTTTGGAACCAGGCCAGGTCAAAGATAAAAAGAGGCCTAGAAATTAAGAAGACTATTAATAAGAAAAATAAGATGGTCAAGAATCTTAAAAAGATTCTATAGGTAAATGAGGAGGAAAAAGAACAAACTGAGGAAACCGATGAACAGGGTACCATCGGTGAAGGGAAAGATGAGAAGAGATGAGACTCTGAGGAAACTTAATTGGATACACCTCCACCTCCTAAAAAGAAGCATAGGAAAAGGAGTCAAACTGCTAAGACCGATACCACACCTATTAAGAAAGGTCAGGTAAGGACCTATAAGAGGAAGCAGCCAGCAAAACAAACAAAGGAACAAACTATGAAGACTACACCTACAAAGAGGAGAAAAATATTGGTTAGGACAAAATTTGACATAGAAGACACAAAAGATGATGAACCTGATGTGATAAAGAAGAATTACAAAAATCTAACAATTGATGAGGCTGTTAAATCCATTGCTACAAATGGTACAATGACTGATAAGAAAATCAGACAACGGGATACACTCAAACTAGAAGACCAAAATAAGATACAAGAGGTAATCATCAGGGTAATGGTAAAATTCAAATATGTACCAACTGAATTTATCAATCAAATCCCCAAAGAGATGGGTAATAGATTACCTCAATAATGGTCATATGCTCTATAGACCGAAAGAGAAGCAAGGGAAAGGGTCATTGTTACAATTATGCCTCCTGAATCTAAGGTTGAAGAAATCAAAGAAATTATGAAGAAGCACTCAGGAAAGTCCTCAGCACATTGCTTTGGACAATGTTGAAGATATGGAGCCAATAGATTTGGAGAAGGTAATGGATGATATTCACATTCAAGACATCACCAATTAGGACTCTGATAAAGATCCACAAAAGAAACATGATGTAATATGCATAACACTTAAGGATCAGGGAAGGCAAAAAGAATTGAAGAAATTAGAGGATAAAGAAATGAATGTTGCTGATGAGACATGGCAGAAAACATCAGTCATGGACATAATAGAACCAGACCCTACAGAACAAGTGCAAAAAGATGAGGATGTCACTGCTCAAAAAGATCAAACAGATGAGCAGGACACCACTCTAGATACAACCCAAGCTAACACTCAAAGCAATATGCCAGTATTAATTAAGGCAATCAATATACTAGAGGGTAATGATGGATCTATTGTAGAGGACACAAGCACACCTGAGGACAAGGGTGATGTTGAAGCAAAACATACCATAGATAATACAAAGGACACAACTACAGAGAAAGCTACAACTGATGATCAGAAATATAATTCTACTGATCAAAATAAAGAAGAAACACAAAAGGTAGAAGAGGACAAGTAGAAAGATAAGAGTGAAGAAGAAAAGAAAGATGAGATGGAGAAAGAAATAGAAGAAATATCTGCAAAGACACCCAAGGTTGATGGAGAGAATTCTTCACCAAACTGAAAGCCTTCACCAAGCACTTTAGAAAGGACAAATGAACTAGAAATGGTAGTTCATGCATCTTCTTCCCCACAAGTCTCAAAGAAGAAGAAGAGAAAGCATAAGAATCCAATAACTCTGGATGAAATCATTGATATTGTAGTTTGTGATCCCAAGACATTGGATCCGACTGAATTGACCAAGTATGTAAGACTCTATGAGAGAAAAGCAATGCAAGACAAATTAAGGAAAGCCACAAAGGAGGCAAAGGTACTAGAAGTAGCAAGAGGTATACTTCAGCAAATAGTACCAGATGTAGATGTTGATCAAACAACCCCAATGCTTGATCAACGAGTGGTTCTCACAGAGGCAATCACATCTCAAAACATCGATGCTGAGAAGGTCATGGAAGAAAGACTTGAATAGAAGTATGAGTTCAAGCTAGCAGAAAAGATAAGCCAAGAAGTGGCATTGAAAAAGGTAAAGCTTTCTTAATTGGTTAGCACAATTGATCCAATAATAACAGAAGCTATAACCTTGATACAAAAGCTATGCACACTTGATCAACTCACACAGGAGTATACTGACTAGATAGCACAAATTTATGTTGATCTTCAGACAAGTGCACAAAGTCTCATGAATAGTGAAGAGGCAATAAAATTGCACTATGAGAAAATCAAATAGGCTCAAAAATTGAGATAGGACATACAAATTGCAGAGACCAAGTTTTAAGATGAGGTAAATGAGCTACAAGCACAACTCTTACTAACACTCTCATTGCTGCCGAAACATATGACAGAGGCAAATGCACTAATTGCCACCTCAGAAATGTCTATCCTAGACAACATTTATGATATGCATGCAAGGCTAGAGCTGGAGCACATGGAACTAGAACTCCTAAAAGAAAAATGGGAGAAATTGCTTGAAGACATCAAGAACACCCACTCACATATTCTTGACACATTGTAAGTTACACATTTTTGTCACATTTTTGGCATCTTATAAGTTGTACATTTTTATCATGAGTATCAAATAAAGGGGGAAGTGATATGTACAAACACAGTACAAGAAGGGGGAAGTGAAAGGAGGAATGAAATGTATAGTCAAACAATTAAAAGAGCAAAGAACAGGGAATGTATAGTACAGAGGCAAGTATATATGTACATATACTTATACTATACCGATGCATACAGTTAGGGGGAATCATATAATCAAAAGGATATAGACATGGTGTACATACTAAACACTTTAGTATTATGCACATATCAGTTTTTGATACTAATGTCAAAGGGGGAGATTGAAGGCATTATATTTTTCCATTAGTATACATAAGGAAAAACATGATCTACACCATCGATTTACACTACATTGATAGACAGGGCACAACACTACCCAACGCCAAGGTTACCCGATAATGCCAAGTTCAAAGCATCCCGACAAACACTATTCAATGTTACCCAATGACAAAAAGGTTAAAGGAACCCGATGAGTAACAACAGTACAACCTGACAAAACAGCAAAGAGAGGAACCCGACAGATGAAGGGAACCTGATGATCAGTTCAACAAAGGAATGCCGATAGAATTTTAGTTCAACGTGATGACCAAGAACCGATAGTCAGTTACATCTTGCAAAAATTGGATCTGACTTTCCACGTCAGATAAATCACTGAAGTTGTATATATAGCTTCTTGATTTACTTTTAAAACCATTATGTGCGGAAGAAGCAATGTATTAATTATTATTTTAATTAGTTTTACTGATTTAAAACATGCAAAATAAAGATCAAGGTCAAGTTGTAAACCTTAGATCTAAGAGTTAACATTGTAATGCGTGATTCTAGAACAGGTCAAATACTTGTATAAATAGATGCTCAATATATTGAAGCAAGGTTGTTTTTCAATGAAGATTGTAGCAACGGAGAGCATCTAAGAACGAGACAAGATATTTCATGTAGAAGGACATAAAAGAATCAAATCAGTTTCAAGAACAAGAACACAGGCTACCAATGAGCAGAGAAAGGTATTAATCAGTCACTTAAGGTGATATTCTTATCACAAGAGCTTTAATGGATCTGTGATCAGCAATTGTAGATTGCATACAGTCAGGTCAAACATATGTACTCATTCTAACAAGTGTAGTACACTTAAGAAATACTTTCAAGAAAGGTGGACCTAACAGTCCTATTGTAAATATCTTAACCGAGTGCACACTTAAATCAATGTTGCTAAAGCTCTTAACAGAGTAGATCTTAACCGGTCTCCACTTTAATACTCCTAATAGGGTAGATCATCAAAAGTGATCAATTGTAAGCCTTTACCAGCTCCCTTCCATTCTGCAGATAGTGAAGTTTTGTGGGTGCCATCCCCACCACAGTTTTTACTTCCTAACAAGAGTTTTCTGCGATATCATATCTTGTGTTATATTTTTATTACTTTCATGAATGTTTCTATGAATGTTGCAAACAATTAAAGATTATGAATTAATGTTACATGCATAAGAATGAACAATAGTAATGGTCGGTAATACAGTAAAGAATGATTACTAATGATGAATGGTGAAAAGAGTTAAAAGTTTTAGAGGTACTGATTCACCCCTCCCCTCTCAGTACTACTTCCCATTAATCCCAACACGAATGAGCGAGGATGACAAAACGGCGAGTGTGTGGGGAGAAAGGAAGATGCGGAAGATAAAAAAATGCAAAGTGAGGAATCACTTAGGGCTTGGGCCACTTATATAGCTCAAGGACACCGAAACGTTTGAAGTTTTTTTCCTTCGGCCTTTTTGGTGTTTTTGGAGACTGAAACACCGAAAGGGTCAGGCTTTGGCCTTTCTACCATTTAGGATTTTTGGAGGACTCTAGGTCCTTTAAAATTCTAAAAGGGCGAAAAGGTCAAAAATTCTTTGACTTGGTTCAACAGGCCTATTCAAAGACCCACTTGCGAGGAACAAGGAGAGGGGCAGACTCAAAAAACCAAAAGACACAAAAAAAGAGGGGGGTCCCCATGGTCAGAGAACCAAAAAATGGGGTGTGTCTTGTTGACCCACAACACATATGTTGTGACATAATAATGCTATGTGCTCAAATAACTAAAATCAATTATGATGAATGTCTGATTTCAATATAAATTGATCATGTAACATATTTGATTTCAATATAAACTGGTCATGTAACATAACTGATATAAACATGAGTAACATCCATTATATCCATCTGAACTGATATCCAAACTTACAAAACTTGACACTTGACATGTCACCAATGCCAGTGATAGATTTTTGTGTTTGGCATCAAGGAAAATAAAAAACAAAGGAGAGGAGCAATAGAAAATTAATGATTTTATTGATGATGTGCACAAAAGTGAGAAGAATTGTGAACCTTACGAGGAAATACAAGCTACCAATGATTTCATGCTACATAACAAACATATACCTTTGGATAACAACATTAAAATTGAGATTATTTTGTACTTATACCAATGTTTTTCTATGCTTATTAGTTTGATTGTGGTGATTTAGGAAAAAATACATGCATATGATAAAAGTAAGCAAATGCAATTAGTTTAGAAATCTTTTTTATTATTTTTACTTTCTTATTTAGTATTATTCTTTAATTTACTGCTATCAATTTTATTTTGATTTTATTATTTTCTTACAATTGTATTTAATGTATTAATTTTTTGTTTTTTGTATGAGTGTTTATTGAGGAGCATTACTTAGTTTCCTATCCTATTTTTGTGTCATATTTTGACATTATTTTAAGATGGTCACCTTCAATCTTTATATTCATATAAGGCCACTAATTCAAAATATTCAAATCAATTATTTTGTTTCAATCAAAATAATAGTGGCTCTACAATGATTATGTTTTAGTTACTTTTGTTCTCTACTTGATCGTTCTTGCTCTGTCGTGTTCTATCACCTCTTAAAGAGTTTTTCAGTGTGGTCGACAAGGAGCTTCTTAACAGTGAATTTGAATATATAAAATTTGTGCAAGAAATAATTTATAGGTATGATAGAGGTATGTGAGGGATTTTGAAGTTCTTGTGAGCATTAAATTTTTTATGTTTTCCATATGCATTCAAGATATTCTAGCTTATTTGTAGATGTAATTTCCACATTAGTGGTGACGATGGAGACTGGTATTCCTAAATAATAATATGGTGTCAAGAGGAAAGACAAAGAAAGATGATGAAGACAAAAATGAAGAAGTGTGAGATTTGATTTGTTTATGTAAGAGAAATATTAACTGCCAATGAAGTGTAACAATGATAAGGTGTAAAAATTTTAATGTGACCAGTAATGTTGGCATGACACGTCCTCCCGTACCATGTGGGCTAGGGGGAGACTAGGCCTCGTGACCTCATGCTTCATAACAAGAAGCTCTCACCAATCGAACTAAGCCCCCAGCCCATATATGTGACTCAACATAATTTGCATTTAATTCTTGGAGTTTCTTCAATGAAGGGTTTGAAGAAGGTTGATGCTAGTTTTCATTTTCTTAAATGGAGATTCCATTAGATTAGTATTCTGGATTCAGTTTCCATGCTTGCAGAATGAAAATTCAAATGAAATTGATGATTAAGAATTTAAGGGGAATAGCAAGTGGGAAGTAAAAAACACCTCCAGATGCAAATAAATTATTGGATCGAAGCAGTAGAGATGTTAAAGCCAGGGCTCTTATTGGTATTTCTCTTTCTTATTTTGAACTCCATCATATAGATTTAGACAAATAATCTGCAAATATTTTGTATAATCTAAATAAATTGTTTGAAGCAAAAGCAGTTAATGCAATGGTTTCTTTAAAAATTCAATTGTTTAAGTTCAAAATAGAAGATGGAATCACAATGTAAAACTCTATAAGTAATTTGAGATCTCTCATTAAGCAGCTAGCAAGGGTTAAGGCTCTAGTAGATGATGACAATGCTAAGGCCAACTTATTAAACAACTTACCTTCAAAATAGAATAATGTTATTTACACTCAATAAAATAACTTAATGAACTCTTGAAGATATGATTTCAACCTTTCTAGCAGAAGAAAAGAGGACTCTGGAAGATACAGAAGATCTTTAAAGGGATAAATTATTATATTCATGGAGTAAAAATAAATGGTCAAATAAACACAAAAGAGAGAATACATGTGTTTATTGTAAGAAAAAAGGACAAACAATAAAGTTTTTTCGAACTCAAGCCAATGATCTTAAAGGGAATCTCAAAGATGAATTAGATGTAGACAAATTTTCTTCCATCGAGGATGAGGATTCACCAAATGATGAAGCTTGTATAAATGATTCTTCATTTTTACATAACCAAATGGTACGTTAACCCTTCACTTTGGATGATGGAGGAATTGGAGGATGGAGGAATTTTCATCATCTCAAGTTAGCTTCTCACTTTAATATGATGTTTTTCATGAGAAATTTTTATAGCAATTTTGGTTTATGCTTCTCTTTTTGTCTTCTTTGTTGATGTTGATACATTTGAAGAATACATGTATGGTGAAGAGCTCAAGTATGGATGGTTTCCCAAGAAGTTCACGAGACTGTGATTGAGAATTATCATCCTTACAAGGGTCAAGAAATAATTCAAAGAATCTTTTTACAAAAATAATTTGATGTCTGTGATTTGAGACTTTAGAACTAAGAGCTCAAGTATTTAGCTCAGAGAAACACCTTTACGAGGGTCACAAAGCAACTTGGAAGAGTTGCACTTGATTCAAGATTTGGTGCTTCAAGGAAATACCTTTTCAAATATATATGTAATCATTTTATGTTATCATCAATCTTGTAATGTAAGCCTTAAGGTGGGGAGGTAAGGAGGTGGGTCCTTAGGTCATGAAGGTACCCACACACACAACAACAATAAAGAAATAAAGAGAAAATGCAAGAAAGGACTGATTGCTTTCTATTATCCCAATGAAATGAGAACTATATTTAGAAAATTTACATGCTACAGCCACATGGGCTCAAATCTTTAAAAATAAAATCAACTCTATAAGAAAATCCTACAATCTAGAGCCACAATCTATACTATTAGAGTTGTCTATGTAAACCTCACTTGATCTCTTTACTTAAAACTAGTAACTGCCTTAGAATGCTCTAGAAAGTGTAACTTTACTTCTTTTGGAACCAATGGTCTCGTGGTTCATTCTCTTGTCCAAGTCAAATTTTATTGGAACTTTAGTTTCGGAGACAACGCCCGAAAATCACCACTTTTGACTTGGGCATCTAATTTTCTATTATGAACTATCATTTGAAAGGTCATAAAGAGATCTACAATAAAATCAATATGAAAGATATGTCTGTCTGATCTTGAAATATTTTTGATACTTCCAAGGTCTTCAATTTTGAGTTTGAATCTTTGAAATTTCTCAAGATGAAAACTTTAATATCTTCCAAATGGTGCAAGATATTGAGATGATTCTTGCACCAATAATTTTTCTCCTAAGATTAGTTTTCAATTCCATATGAGGTCAACTTAATAAAAATAATAGGTGAATATTTTTTTCCATTACAAGATTTTGATTGTCCTACATTGCATAAGTCCAACCAAAAACTCCAAATCAACTAAAGAAACTATTGAACAAAAAGAAATAAAACATTTTTGGGAGATGCAAGATTTCTCTTACACCACTAGATGTTCCTTCTTAGACACCTAGGGTAAATCAAGAAGTGAACTCATCACATCTCAACTATTTGAGGAAAACCAAGACAGTCAACCTCATCCTTAAACAACCATGATGAATCTTCAATAGGCCTTCCTTTCCACTTGACCAAATACTCCTCATACTATGTGTTTCTTGTTATTTGAGTCACACAACTACCAATAGGTCTTCTATCTCCTCCTTTTCTGAAGTAGTTGTTGTGATATTCCATTGTGCTTCTATTGATTCATCTTTAATGCCTCTTTCATCCTACTCTATCAAATCTGAAATATTAAACACAAGTGAAATATTAATTCCACTTGGCAATTTTACCTCATAAGCATTTCTTGAATCATGCTACTTCAGGATTCTACATGGCCCAAATTTTTTCATCTACAACTCGATATATGTTCCTATGGGAAACTGTTATTTTCTCAAATGGTTCATGACTTCATCTCCAATCTAAAAAGATTTTATATCTCCTCTTCCAATTTGCCTTAGCCTTTTACTAAATATTCATCTTACTAATATGCTTGCTTACCTCTTCACACAAATTCTTCAAGTGCTTTGCAAAGTTTTTAGATTCACCACTCTTCTTTTCTCCTTTATCCATCTTCCTTTAAATTTGTTCTTGGACTACTTCCATATTCAATCTCAAATGGTGATTTGCTAGTGATTCTATTGATAAAATTATTTTATGCAAACTCTATCTGTGGTAAAATCAAATCTTATCTCTTAGGCTTATCTCCTACTAAACATCTTAGCAAGTTACCAAAGATCCTATTCACCACCTTTTTCTATCCATCAGTCTATAGATGGTGCGCTAAACTAAAATTCAAATATGTCTTCAAGTTTTTCCATAATGTCCACTAGAATTAATCGATAAACTCAGTATCTTGATCTAAAACTATGCTCTTCAGCAAACCATGAAATCTCACCACCTCTCTAAAAAACAAACTTTGCAACATGAACATCATCATAGTCTTCTTACAAGGAATAAAATGTGTCATCTTTGTGAATCTATCCAACACCAAAAAAATGGAATCATGGTGTCTCATTGTCCTTGGTAATGTTAGTACTCATTTTTATATGTACCTTTTTTAAGTTTTTTACAGAGCTTCAATGGCAGAAATCTTTAGTTGCAAATAGTCTCTTGTCTTTATTTCACATGAGAAAATTGCAGAAGGACAAGAAAGTCCAATTTTAGTTGCCCTTGCGTAGTTTTTGCACGGTCTTGAGGGTTGGAAATGATCAGAATCCATGGCACCTTTGCTGGTTTTTCTTTTGTTTTGAAACACTCTATATCATTTATCCAACATTGGTTGTGTGATTGAGTCACTTAATTTTTTTATATCCTAGCCCGCAGTGGTTAAGTGTTGAAAGGAATGCGGCTTTTTGGTTAGTGGTGTAGCGATGAGGTGGCAAAGGGTTCATCATGGTGACAGATGTTGGCAGTGTGCTATGTTGCGATCTACATCAAGATAGGTCTAGTCAGATCAACGCATTGCAATTGGCTGAAATGAGGCTGACTGACAGGTGGCGGGGCCAAGTAGGATGGTCATGTGGCAGAGGACCTAGCGAATCCAGTGGTGCCACGTGGCATAGATGGAAAGAAATGTGGTGAGATCATAGGCCAAGTGGGTTCCACGTGGAATGAATTAGAGGGTGACATGTGGCACTAGGATAAGGGTTGATCAGATGTAGTAAGATCTAACGGTTGTCGTTATCCCATGAAGGGAAGATGCACGAAGATTATGCATCACGGGTTCACGCCTGGGTGACATGTGGCAAGGCATGGGTATGAGTTGAGACGAAGGGAAAGGTTAAACTTATGATAGATAAAATATGATCCTATGGCTATCACTAAGACTTTATCGAGAGATGCACGGTGGCTAATATTCAAGGCATTGCAACAAGCTAACATGTGTCCTTCCTAGTTAATGGGGCCTGCAGTTAGTAAAGTTACAGCCAGTTAATGTGTAAATAGATCTGAATGAATCTGACAGTCGGCGTGTTTCCTCAATCATAAGGTGCAATATTTTTATCCTTCGTATGATTATGCATGTGCGATGCGTGAAAACTGGTGGGATATAGTCATGGCAACGGTTAAGTTATGCATCTTGCAGATCAGTTTTCATCAAATGGTAAGTGTAGTGCCTAGATTGGAAGGTGCACAGTGGTTAGTCATTGAGGCTTACTGACTGATCAACATGTGGAATCCTTCAATTGTGGGGTCGGGGCTAAGGCAGATTAAATAAAAAATAGATCTGATAAGATTGGAAGGCGAGCACAAAGCCTTGATTGAGAGATGCATGAAATATAGTCATCGTAGGTTCACACTTTGTTGACACATGTCCAAAAGGTCAAAATGAGACTGAGATGTTATAAGGGACTTCCAAGTGTCTTATGCTCATGGTTTTCTATTAAGTAAAGATCTATGGTTGTGTTTTAAAGTGTGAAAAGCTTTTAGTCTCGACCGTGGATTATGTTTCTGCGCCATGGTGACCGTTACAAAAGGTAGTATTTGAAAATTCAAACCTACACAGAGGGTTTTTTGGTCATGACAATGCTCTTTCAAGTTGTAGAAGTGGTAGATGGATTGATCTGATCATCTAGGTTGCATATATCTGGCCATAGGGTGCCTAAGAGATATATTTTGTGCCTTCATAAATGTTTATTGGTGGTGATTTAGGTTTTCAATCTGATTTATAGATATTTTATCCATTATCTGTTCTCTATGTATTTTGCATGGATATTGTCTTGGTTCCTAAGTTTTGGTGGTTTTGTTTTAGGGTTTCCTTTTTCCCTAAGGTAGTCCAAACTCATGGTATCCATTTGGTATATCTAGGGTTTTTTATGTCTTTTGTAATGATGGGAAATCTATGCCACAAAAGGCTTGTAAGCTCTGCATATTGAATTTGATGACATGTAAATGATTAAATGATTGACTATATTAAGTTGAAGATGATACAAGACATTAAATCAGTTAATGGTTTGTATTGTCATTGATGTCAACTTGATATCATCTGTAAGGTCATATACATAATGACAAAGACTTTAGATAATCCAAGGAATAAAGGTTATGCTTTCAGCAATGCATAAAAGTCAAGTATTCACTAAGTGACAGACCACACCGACAGAGTGCACACCATCGGTAAAGACAGAGATTAAATTCATAGTGATGCCTGACGAACAGAAGACAGTATTTCCCGATGAAGAAAAATCACATGATGCCCGATGGACAGAGATCTTGAAGCTAACTGAAGCGACACCGACGGAACTGGCAGTTGTCACCGATGATGAACTGCAGAATTGACCGACGGAATAGAGAGATCAGAAAATGACAAAATATCTAGCTGGCAAGGCTAAAAGATAGACTTAACTGATTATTTTATTTGTTATATTTGACCACAGTTAAGTAAGTGATTTGTACAGTTGGAAAGAAGATAATTATGAGATAAAACAAGAGTTAAAGCCATAAATCAATTTGGCTGGATTGTTTTTCATGCCAAGAATCAAGAATCAAGATCCTAGAATTAATGAATATCATGTCTATTTAAGAGACAAGCATAATTCATTCTTAACAAGGTCAAAATGCAATTAGATACATGGGGGAGTGAATTAATAGAAGATGCTGAAGAGAAACTGATGAAGGATTAACTTCATGCAGTCCTGATCAATTAAGCTGAGGAAGAGCTAAAGAATTCTACAGACACCGATGAACAAAAAAGCACAGCATCACAGAGCAGAAAGAGTTAAGAACAAAGGAGTTGAAGTGATGCATTGATCAGAAAGGTATTGTGCATAAATAGATCTGAATATCTGCAATTCAAAGTTGCATTAGAAATAGATCATTGTGTTTCAGTTTAACCATTGAAGCATTAAGTCTCTTAACAGAGCAGGACTTAACAGTCTTTTATAATTGAGGTATATCCTAATAGATTACCAGAAGTTTGACTCATGATACTAGCACCGGTCTTACCTAAAGCCTATTGATAGTCTAAGAAGGAGGCTGATTCAAGGATGGTGGTAAGATTTTGCATAAAGCCTATTGACAGTCATAAGACTGATTCAAGGATGGTAGCGTAGATGCCAGATACTTAGTGACAACCTATGTATTGAAAATCCTCTAACAAGGTCGCACTTAACAGTGTGTTTGTAACCTTTAATAGGGTTGGCTCCTAACAGGGCTCACTTCAGAAGAGTGAAAATTTGGGGTACCGGTCCCAATGGTTTTTTCCCTTAACAGGGTTTCCACGTTAAAATCCTTGTGTTATATGTGTATGGTTTATTACTTTATTGTTTTACATTCTACATATGCATTTATGGATTGACTGGTACACTCTTCATATTTACTAAGCATCGATAAATACAGTTTACTGCTTATCGGTTGTCAAGGAGAAACAGGACAGACAAGGTAAACCAACAGACAGTTATTTGTTTCAAATATTTTAAAGGCATGCATCTTGTTGGGACTTAATAATTGGAGAAGTATTGATTAGTGGATTAAATTTGATAAATTTTTGAGGCCACTGATTCACCCCCCCTCTCAGTTATTACTAATAATTGGTATCAGAGCTTGTGTGCTTAGAAGGAAGGTTTCAAGACCTAAGTAAAAGATCATAAGATGAATAGACGAGATGTGCCCAAGTTGAATAAGGATAACTTTTCTTCATGGCAAAGTAGGATAAAGCTTCACTTATTAGGTATTGGCAATGATATTACTCAATACTTAGAAACTACATATGTGTTTCCTATAGGACCATTGATAGTGGATCAATTGAGATTAAAGCATGAACATAACTGCATGGTTATAGATCTTTCAGCCTCACTCTCTGATGCTGAATTTGAGGATGTCAAAGATTGCAAAAATGCAAAGACAATGTGGGACAAGTTGAAACTTGTACATGGAGGTGATGCAAATGTTCTGAGAGCCAAGGTAGAAAGCCTTACAGGAAATTTTGATGATCTCAGAATGAAAGAAGGTGAAAACATCACACAATACAGCACCAGAATTAAGGAAGTAGTCAATGCTATATGAGGTGTTGGAGGTACACTTGAAGAGGAGACAATGGTAAGTAAAATCCTAAGAACCTTATTGCCTATATATGTTATTAGAGTCTTTTCTATTCAAGAAACAAGAGTAGTAGCAAATAATATAGTCACTCTTGATAGCCTGACTGGTAGACTGATTTCATTTGAGATGAACAATTTTGATAATAGTGTCTTACCAATCTTAGAGTCTGCATTCAAGTCTTCTGTGAAAATAAGCAAATCTAGTCAGAGACATTCATCTAGAAGAGACAGTGAAAGCAAAAGTGAAGAAGAAGATATAGATGAAATTGAAGCACTCATGGCAAGAATAATGCTAAGAGGCAAAGGCAGATACAAAGGTAAGTTACCACTTGTATGTTTTAATTGTAAAGAGATTGGACACTTTGCTGCAAGATTTCCTAAAAGAAAAGATGATAGAAGTGATAATAGATATTTTGAGAAGAAGTCTGACAGAGGTGATAACAAAGATTACAGAGGTTACCGACGATCAGAAAGAAATGATACCCGAGATTACAAGGACAAAGGCAAGAAGGCTAGCTATCTAGCTGCTTGCAAAGATGAAGATACTGACACCAATCCGGATGATGATGTTGAGATAGTGTTTGTAGATGTGAAGGATAATTCAGATGAAGATGAAAGGTATGAAGAAACTGCACTCATATATAGGATTAGTAAGAATGATATATGGATTATAGATAGTGGTTGCACTCACCATATGACAAGTGATAAAGAAAAGTTTGATACTTTTGAATACTACAAAGGTGGTACAGTAAGAATGGGAAAAGATTCTCCTTGTCAAATTGAAGGTAAAGGAACAGTAATGTTGAACAACCTGATTAAATGTGAAAATGCTTATTGGGTAAAAGGATTGAATTATAATCTGTTGAGTGTTTCTCAGTTGAATAATTTAGGTCATAAAGTAGCATTTGAGAACAAGAAGGCAAAGATCTTCAATGAATCAGGAACATTGATTGGTACCGGTGAACAGACCAAAGGTAATTTATTCTATCTGAATGATACTAACCCCACTTTCTTGATGACTAGAAACGAAGACATATGGCTGTGGCACAAAAGGTTGTGTTATGTGAATTTTGACAACATGATGAAAATAAGCAAGAAGTGTAAGAGGCTTACCGATGATGACAAAGCCCGACAACATCATGTGCAAGAACTGTCAAAAAGGTAAAATGACAAAGTCTAGTTTTAAAAGCAAAACCCATACATCTTATGCTATTCTAGAATTAGTCCATACTGATTTATGTGGACCTATGAGGACAAAGAGCTATTATGGAGATAGATATTTTACTCTCTTTGTTGATGATTACTCTAGAATGATGACAGTCATGTTTTTAAAAGAAAAATCTGAAGCATTCAAGATGTTTAAATGGTATAAGGCTATGGTTGAAAAACAAAGTGGTAAGGATCTAAAATGT
>MU225316.1:3431535-3453776 GCA_018584345.1 Thuja plicata
TGAAGAATACTGAGGAATTTGGCTTATGGTATAAAAGAGAAGGCAAATTTGAACTAAAAGTGTTTACCGACACTGATTGGGCTGGAAATCTTGATGACCGGAAGAGCACAACTGGAGGAGCATTCTTCATGGGTGACAGACTTGTCACATGGATTAGCAAGAAGCAAGGATGCATCTCTCAGTCTACTGCAGAAGTAGATTATGTTGTTGCTGCTGCAAATTGCTCAAATATTGCATGGATCAAACAACTACTGGAAGGAATGCATATGAAGATCAAAGAACCAGTGGTTATCTATTGTGATAACACCAATGCAATAAATATTTCCAAGAATCTAGTCATGCATGTGAAGACTAAACACATTGCCATCAAGTATCATTATTTGAGAGAACAAGTTCAAGAAAAGGAGGTGATACTTGAATATGTGCAATCAAAAGAAAAATTGGCTGATATCTTCACCAAGCCACTGCCCAAGGATACATTTGAGTACCTGAGAAAAAGACTAGGGGTCAAACCCATGTCTAACAGTCAGTAAAAGGATTGAACGCTGCATCAGCCATATATTATCAGAATATCATTCATGATTGATGCAAGAAAAAGATGAACTTCAAAGCTACATTTATATACAGCAAGGTATATATTAGAACCAGTGCATATTGTTATATTGATGATGCATAAGGTAAATTCAAAGAATATATTATGGAAAGAAGTTGGTTAATAGAATGTTAGATATTTGTAAAATATTTGTTTGGCATTGTTGTCAAAGGGAGAGAATGATCCATATTATCATTAGAATCTATTCATTATCTATTCATTATCAGATTACTCAAAACAGGGAGAGATCATATCCAAAGGGAGAGTATTTGTATAAAAGTTGCAAATACAAGATAGTGACATCAAAGATGTAGAACAGTCAAATAGAAATTTGACACCAACAGAGGTCACAACACATCAGAAGAAGAAATAGAAAAGCTGCAGGAATCAAATCTAAGCTTACCGGCAGTCAGACATTTTATCGGTTATCAAAACAAACTGTTTGGTAATTTGATGAATCTCAACAATTGTATTTCATATTGTATTAGAAATAGTATAGTGTGATAATATAGCATGTTGCCATAAATGCCAAAGGAAGAGATTGATGACATGTAATTGATTAAATGATTGACTATATTAAGTTGAAGATGATGCAAGACATTAAATCAGTTAATAGTTTGTATTGTCATTGATGTCAACTTGATATCATCTATATGGTCATATACATAATGACAAAGACTTCAGAGAATCCAAGGAATAAAGGTTATGCTTTCAGCAATGCATAAAAGTCAAGTATTCACTAAGTGACAGACCACATCGACGGAGTGCACACCATTGGTAAAGACAGAGATTAAAGTCATAGTGATGCCCAACGAAAAAAAGATAGTATTGCCCGATGAAGCAAAATCACATGATGCCTGACAGACGGAGATCCTGAAGCTAACTGAAGTGACACCGACGAAACTGGCAGTTGTCACCGGCGACGAACTGCATAATTGATCGACGGAATAGAGAGATCAAAAAATGACAAAATATCTAGCTGGTAGAGCTAAAAGATAGAATTAACTGATTGTTTTATTTGTTTTATTCAACCACAGTTAAGTAAGTGATTTGTACAATTGGCAAGAAAATAACTATGAGATAAAATAGGAGTTAAAGCCATAAATCAATTTGGCTGGATTATTTTTCACACCAAGAATCAAGAATCAAGATCCTAGAATTAAGGAATATCATGTCTATTTAAGAGACAAGAATAATTCATTCTTAACAAGGTCAAAATGCAATTAGATACACAGGGGAGTGAATTGATAGAAAATGCTGAAGAGAAACTGATGAAGGATTAACTTCATGCAGTCCTGATCAATTAAGCTGAGGAAGAGCTAAAGAATTTTGCAGACACTGAAGAACAGAAAAGCACAGCATTAAAGAGCATAAAGAGTTAAGAACAAAGGATTTGAAGTGATACATTGATTAGAAAGGTATTGTGCATAAATAGATCTGAATATCTGCAATTCAAAGTTGCATTAGAAACAGGTCACTGTGTTTCAGTTTAACCATTGAAGCATTAAGTCTCTTAACAAAGCAGGACTTAACAGTCTTTTGTAATTGAGGTATATCCTAACATATTACTAGAAGGTTGACTCATGATAGTAGCACCGGTCTTACCTAAAGCCTATTGATAGTCTAAGAAGGAGGCTGATTCAAGGATGGTAGTAAGATTTTGCATAAAGCCTATTGACAGTCATAAGACTGATTCAAGGATGGTAGCGTAGATGCTAGATACTTAGTGACAACCTATGTATTGAAAATCCTCTAACAAGGTCACACTTAATAGTGTGTTTGTAACCTTTAACAAGGTTGGCTCCTAATAGGGCTCACTTCAGAAGAGTGAAAATTTGGGGTACCGGTCCCAGTGGTTTTTTCCCTTAACAGGGTTTCCACGTTAAAATCTTTGTGTTATATGTGTATGGTTTATTACTTTATTGTTTTACATTCTACATATGCATTTATGGATTGACTGGTATACTCTTCATATTTACTGAGCATCGGTAAATACAGTTTACTGCTTATCGGTTATCAAGGAGAAACAGGACAGACAAGGTAAACCGTCAGACAGTTATTTGTTTCAAATATTTCAAAGGCATGCATCTTGTTGGGACTTAATAATTGGAGAAGTATTGATTAGTGGATTAAATTGGATAAATTTTTTAGGCCACTGATTCACCCCTCCCCCCTCTCAGTTATTACTAATTGAATTAAGACTATTAGTGGTCTTTTCGGCTCTGATTCTATATGTTTTACATGTTTTAGAAATGATATATGTCAATAACCTCCTATAAATTTTAAAATCTTATTGAATTGTAATGTATTTATTTTAGTCTCTTGTATTCATTTGGGTTGGTTGTTAAGGACTTTTCAATCCATCACTCTATAAGGCAGAGGGTCTAACTATTTTAGGGTTTCTTTTAGAGATAATTAAACATCCTTGAAGTAGTTTCAGTGAGTAAAGAACTGTAATGAATTGGATGATTGCATTTTCTTCCAAGAAGTGTGAATTGAGTATGTAAAGGATAGTCAAGTTTAGAGATCATTTGCAGGATTTACATTTGATGTATATTGTTGTTAGGAGTCTTTTCATTTAGATTGACTCCATACCCACTGGATAGGGCACTTTTCTACTATGTTAGAATTGTGGTTCTCATTGATCTTTATAAAATATGTTACCATTTACATGTTTTATGATTGCATCCACCATAACTTGCCTATTTGTAAAGATGCAAAATATTGAAGGTAGAAGTTAGGTAATACCCACCTAAGTTTATGGAGGTCAAAGTGCAGAAGGTTTTAGGACCTTGTTGAACATTATTTCTTCTCCTTGTTGAATTAGTGCTTGGGCCTATAGAGGAATATACCTAAGCCACAGGTATACAAGGAGTCAGCAAGAAAAATAACTAACAGAAATGGCGACTCTGTGGGGAATACCAAAGTAAAGTGATCAGTGATTTTAAGGGAGTTGTTTCCTTGCTTTACTGAATCAATCCTAGAGTCTGATTATAGAGTCGTGTGTTACAAAGAGATATTCCTCATAATTATAAAGTGAGTCATGTTTTTTTTCTGTCATTGCAATATTGTCTAAAAGTCCAAAGTTCTTTAAAATATTCATATACTATCTCACAAGAGGTGAGTGGCGACTTCGAGTTCTTTGATTTGCACCAATGAGCATGATTGAACAAAGGCTACAAAGGAAAGAGGTGGACTTGCAGTGAAGATGCGGCAGATGTTTGGGCTCTTATGATTGAAACCATAGTCAAAGAAGGAATTCATATGAGACCCTATTATAGGGGTGTGTTGTGATTTTGTTGGTTTTGAAGAAAATCGGAGTGGGGTGAAGAGATCTCAGATGACTCAAATTTTTCCTTTGCAAAGAGGTGGTGACTCTGCCAAAGCTTTTGAAATGTGATTTAAAGGTGACTTCAAATCAAGTATTTTTTGCAGCTACTCTAATACATCCAAGTATTTTATTTTTCAAAGAATAAAATTTTTTCCTTATTAAGTGATCAAAGCACTAAAATAAGGAACAAGGTGTGGTAAGAAGTTTGCATACTTCAAGATTAAAATTGCATTTTGCAAAACCAAGTGGAAGCATGTATTAGTTGAAAAAATGGAGGACATAGAGGTTAGAGATTTTTCTATGTCCAATTGTGGAGGATCTTTGCCAGATCTTGAAGAGGTTCTTGCAGATAACAAAATTTTAGAACAAAGGCTGCAAGAAAAAATCATTTTGTCACTACAAAGAAGGATGAAAATAATTGTGGAAGAATCTACACTTCTTTTTAATAAGAGGTTTTCTGCTAGAATAAGGGATTTTGATATTCATTTCTGTCCTCAGCAATCAGTTTGGGTTAATTTATTTATGAATATTTTTTTTCCTGATTGGCCAGCCTCCTTGAGGGAAGAATATATTGAGGAAACCAAATGGTGGATAAAGGATATTGAGGATCCTGAATCTTAAGATATTGCACATGTGATAGATCAAATCATTGAAGAGGATTGCATATTGTTTTTAAGGGAAGAGGTAGGAAGGAGGAAGGTAAAATAAAAATATGTATTTTATAAAAGGTTTTCTAAAACATATAATGAGCTTCCCATGGGTGTTGGATGTCCAGAATTGGCATACATTGGTTTGTTTGTGGACCTTTGTTTTACTGAATCAATTTAGTGGTCAGCTTCCAAGAAGGAAAATTGTATTGGACATTCTAGAAATGGATAAATAATGTTATAGATCCTGATTTTGAGGTTACACATGAAGTTGTGCCTAGTGATACTATTTCTGAGAATGAAGGAAACCAAAATGATAGAGACGAGTCCAGTGGGGATGATGTGTCTTGCAATCATGATAGTGATGTTTTTTCTCAGAATGGAGTAAAGGATATTTTTTGTGAGAGTGATGGATATAAACATGATATTGATCATTCTATAAGGGATGATCTCTCTTACGAAACTAATTGTTATTCTCAGCAAGTAACAACAAATACCTATGATGAACAAGAAGATCATATTATTTTAGATGTAGGTTGTTATTTTGATGATTCAAATGAATTTCAAAGTGTTGATGAAGGGATGTTCATTCCTTTATCAGGTTATGTATGTGATAATGAATCCAATGATTTTTTAGTTTTAAATCACAAAGATGATCCTTCTCAATATGAGGTAGAGGATACATGTAGTCAGCAAGAAGATAGTGATTGCATAAATGAAAATAATGCTTATGGCTACATATCAGAGGTGGGTGAAAGAGATGACAATGGTTCACTTCATAGTGAATAAATTTTTGAGTTCCTAACTTGTGAATATATAAGATATTCAGGTGGGGATAGCTTTGACTTCTTGCATCGAACACATATTGAGTTCAACAAAGATTTTATATCAGATGATCAAGGTGTTGATATGTGTATTTCTGATTTCCCCTGTACTTCTATGTCACTATGCTACAACAATAAATTTGAATATGATATATCAGATGATGAAAACATCAATGCATTTTAATATTTAAAGGATGAAGAAGTTTCTAACATAATGATGAGTATTTATTGGGATAATTATGTTGATTATGAATCTGTTTCAAATTCTGAATCATTTGTTGAACCACTTCAGGATGGTCTTTCAATTACTCAAGGTATGCAAGTGCATGGTGAGTATGTGGATAAGTTCTCTCTCTCCAATAGACAAGATGATGGTTTGCACAAGGTTGATATCTTGGAGGAAAGTTCTTTAAGGGACTCTAAAATAGGTATGCAAACCTATGGTGACTCTATTGCAGAGGAGAATATGGATCATAACATGGAGTTTCCATGTTTTGAAGATACTAGTCTTGAACACTGTTCTTGTTCAAATTTTGATATGTATTCTTCAGTAGAAAGTGAATGTGGTACACATGTGGTTTATGATGTTTTTGATGAGATAAATTTTGAATATTTCCAAGAGGTTGTCTCCTATAATATAGAGAGTGGGCCTGACCATGTGCCAATTCATGAGTTTCCTCAAAGTTTGCATAAGGTGTATGAAATTGAATGTGATGGCTTATCCTTTGGTATGAAAACTATTGATGTGGTTGGATCTGATGATGACTCTAGTTGTCAAGAGAGATATGAATGTTCTATTTTTCATTTGGATGAAGATTATGTGATTTGTGACAATGCAAGAAAAGATGCAAAGTGTTCAAAGGGTCCTAAATTTTTCAGTGGCCATCATTGGCATTGGTCACATGATGGTTGGTATTATCAAATGAGGCCTGATTTAAAAGCGTTGAATCAAGGCAAAGATACTGAAAATATTTTGTGTAAGCTGTTGAAAGATGTTAGCATATCAAATCTTGCATATTACAGCTATACTTTCAGTTTGTTTCTGGAGTAGGGAGCAGAAAACTATATGTTTGGTAGAGGCAAGCTGAAACAGAACTTTGTTGATGGCTCTAGGTCATCGGTCCTGGTTTGATTTCTTCAAATTAGGGAAAGCAAGGCAGAGATGATATGACTCTATCGAGAAGCATTGTAAATATGTATATATTCCTATTTTTCTACTTTTGTATTTTTTGTTGTAGGGTTTTGGTGTGAAGTTTTGGTCTGCTCTTCTTAGAGATCTAGAAACTAGTGTTGAAATTGTGTTCAACCTTCCTCAATTGGAACCACTATTAGTACTCATGTCTATGAGTACCTTTTTAATATTTTTATAGAGCTTCAATGGCAAAAATCTATAGTTTCAGATAGTCTCTTGTCTTTATCTCGCGTGAGAAAATTGAAGAAGGATGAGAAAGTCCAGTTTTTGTTTCCCTTGGGTTATTTTTGCACGATCTTGAGGGTTGAAAACAGTCAGAATCCATGGTGCCTTCGCTAGTTTTTATTTTGTTTTGAAATTCTCTATATCCATTATCCCACATTGGTTGTGTGTTTGATTCACTTAATGTTTATATATCCTAGCCCGCAGTGGTTAAGTACCGAAAGGCACGTGGCTTTTTGGTCAACGATTTGTGGTCAAATGGTTAAGTGGTAGTTAGTGGGGGCCAGCTGATGGATAGGGAGGAAATTTTGTGGGCATGTGTAGAGATGACATAAAAGATGGTTCAGCATGGTGACAGATGTTGACAGGGCGCTATGTCGCGATCTGAGTCACGACAGGTCCAGTAAAATTGCAGCATTGTGACTGGCTGACATGTGGTAGACTAATAGGTGGCGGGGCCAAGTAGGATGGTCATGTGGTAGAGGTCTCAGCAAATATGGTGGTTCCACATGGCATAGGTGGTGAGAAATGTTGTGAGACCAAAGGCCAAGTGGGTTCCACATGGATTGAATTAGAGAGCAAGATGTGGCAGAAAGATAAGGGTCGATCAGATGTAGTAAGATCTAATGGGTTTTGTTATCCCATGAAGGGAAGATGCATGAAGATTATGCATCATGGGTTCACGCCTGGGAAACATGTGTCAAATTGTGGCTCCAAGTTGAGATGAAGGTAAAGGTTAAACGTATGATAGATCAAAGATGATCCTACGACTATCGCTAAGCCTTGATCGGGAGATGCATGGGGGGATAAAATTCAAGGCATTGTGACAAGCGAACACGTGTCCTTCTCGGTTAGTGGGGCCTGCGGTTAGTAAAGATACATCTAGTTAATGTGTGATCAGACCTAAATAAATCTGACGGATAGCATGTTTCCTTGATCGGAAGGTGAAATCCTTTTATCCTTTGTGGGATTATGCTTGCGCAATGCGTGATAGCTGGTGGGACATGGTCGTGGCAGCTGTTAATTTATGCATCATGCAGATCTATTTTCATCAAACGGTAAGCGTAATGCCTAGATTGGGAGGTGAAAGGTGGTTAGTCATCAAGGCTTAGCGACTGATCAACACGTGACATCCTACGATCATGGGGCTGGGTTTAAGGAATATTAAATGGCAAACAGATCTAATAAGATCAGATGGCAGGCGTAAAGCCTTGATTGAGAGATGCATGAAATATAGTCATCGTGGGTTCATGCTTCATCGACACAAGTCCAAAAGGTCAAAATGAGACCGAGATGTTATAAGGGACTACCAGGTGTCTTATGCTCATGGTTTTTTGTTAAGTAAAGATCTACCACCATGTTTTAAAGTGTGAAAATCTTTTAGTCTTGACTGTTGATTATGTTTTTGTGCCATGGTGACCATTACAATGGGTAGTATTTAAAAATTAAAACCTACATAGAGGGTTTTTTGGCCATTGCGGTGCTCTTTCAAGTCGCAAAAGTGGTAGATGGATTGATCTGATCATCTAGGTTGCATTTATGTGTTCGTAGGGTTCCTAAGAGATAGATTTTGTGGCTTCATAAATTTTTATTAGTAGAGATTTAGGTTTCAATTTGATTTGCAAATATTTTATCCATTATCGGCTTCATAAATTTTTATTAGTAGAGATTTATGTTTCAATTTGATTTGGAAATATTTTATCCATTATCAGCTCTTTGTCTATTATGCATTGATGTTGGCTTGGTTCCCGATTTGTGGTGGTTGTGATTTAGGGTTTCCTTTTTCCCTAAGGCGGTCCAAAATCATGGTATCCATTTGGTTTATCTAGGTTTTTTTAGGTTTTGTAATGATGGGAATTCTTTACCACAAAAGGCTTGTAAGATTTGTATATTGAATTAAGACTATCAGTGGTCCTTTTAGCTCTGATTCTATATGTTTTTCATGTTTTAGCAATGCTATATGTATGTAACCTCCTATAATTTGTGAAATCTTATTGAATTGTAATGTCTTTATTTCAGTCTCTTGTATTCATTTGGGTTGGTTGATAAGGACTTTTCAATCCATCATTCTGTAAGGTAGAGGGTCTAACTAGTTTAGGGTTTCTTTTAGAGAGAATTAAACATTCTTGAAGTAGTTTCAATGAATAAAGAATTGTAATCAATTGGATAATTACATCTTCTTCCAAGAAGTGTGAATTGAGTATGTAAGGCATAGTCAAGTTCAGATATCATTTGCAAATTTTACATTTGATGTATGTTGTTGTTAGGAGTATTTTCATTTAGAGTGACTCCATACCCACTGGATAGGGCACTAGTCTGATATGTTAGAATTGTGGTTATCATCAATCTTTATAAAATTTGTTACCATTTACATATTTTATGATTTCATCCAGTATAACCTTCATGTTTGTGAAGATACTGAATATTGAAGGCAGAAGATAGGTAATACCCACCTGAGTTTGTGGAGGTCAAAGTGTATAAGGTTTTAGGACCTTGTTGAACATTATTTCTCTCCTTGCTGAATCAATGTTTGGGCCAATAGAGGAATATACCTGAGCCACATGTATACAAGGGATCAAAAAGAAAAAGAACTAATAGGTAAACCTAGGAAAAAATCCACATTGATATCCTCCCATGACCTCTCTAGTACAATTAATGGCTAATATAGCCATGTATTTTGACTCATTTATTTTTCCATCTCACATAGTTTGCAACTCTATAAAAACTTATTCACATATTATTGCAAATATCGCCAATAATAATGCTCACTAACAAAATCTATGATCTTATCTAATCCAATGTGTCCAGTTAATCCAAGGGTTCGATGTGCTTCTCCTTAATCAGGTTTTCTCTTATGGAGCTCCTCAGAATGAAAAATTGTCTTCCTTTAAATAGTGTCTCATCTTGGATTATAAAATCAAACCACCTTGTCTTGTTTGAAGTAGAAGGCTCTATGCAAGCTCCCAAAGCCTCTCAAAAATTGGGATCCTCTATAGATACAAACTCTCAAGTGCGTGAAAACCAACATCTTCAAACTGCATCTGTGTCAACTAAATTTTCCTTCTATTCAAGAAATCTACAACTCTATTAGACTTTCCACTCATGTACTTGAAAACAAAAGTGTAACTCTGCAAAAACTTGGCCCATCTCAAATTTCCTTGATTCAACTTTCCTTGACTATTCAAATATTATAAAGCTTGGTGATTAGTAAACAAAAATTATCTTTTTGAAAATATAATGTCTCCATTTCTTCAAGGCTTGAACTATAACATAAAACTCTTGATAATAAACAAAATATTTTCTTTTGGCATCATTCAACATTTCACTAAAATTAGCAATGGGTTTACCCTCAAGACTCAAAACAGCTCCAATGGCATTGTCACTATTATCACAATCTACCTGCAATACCTTATTAAAATCTAGAAGTACCAAAATAGGTTGTTCTGCAACTTTTCTTCTCAACAAATCAAAACTCCTTTCTGCCCCTATAGTCCATTTGAATTATTTCTTGTCTCTCATTGTTTCAATTATCGGTGCACAAATACTATTGAAACCTTTGATAAGCTTCCTATAAAATCTTTCCAAACTATAAAAAGATCTCACCTCTATAGTACTCTGTGGAGCAGGTCATTCAAGGATAGCATTTAAATTTTTGGGGGTCCATTCAAAGACCATCTATTGAGTCACAGGTACACCAACTCTTTCTTCACAAAGCTACACTTCTTAAGGTTAATCAACAATTTTTCTTAACTTTGCAAAGACCCTAGAAATATGCATCAAATGTTGCTCTAATGTCTTATTTAAAATTAAAATATAATCCAAGTAAACAATAACAAATTCACCCAGAAATTGTTTTAGTACCTCATTCATGAGTCACATGAATGTGCTCAGTCCATTATTTAACCCAATGTGCATAGCTAACCACCCATACAAGCCCTCCTTGGTTTTGAATGTTATTTTCCATTCATCTCCTTCTCTAATCTAAATTTGCTGATATCCACCCTTCAAATCTATCTTTGTGAAGTACTCATCTCCTCTCAAACAATTTATAATATCTTCCATCCTTGGCAAGAAAAATCTGTACTCTATGGTAATCTTATTTATAGATCAAATATTTGTACAAATCCTCCATTCTCCACCCTTCTTTGGTGCTAGTATTGTAGGTACTATGCATAGACTCAAACTCTCTCAAATCAATCCCTTTCGATATAACTCTTTTACTTGTATGTTTAACTCGTCATTCTCTTCTAGATTCAATCTATGGGATTTCTTGTTCAAAAAACTAGCTTAGGATTTAGGTCCATCTAGTGAATTATCTTCCTCATTGGTTGTAATCCCTTAGGTATATTATAATACAATATCCTAAAATGCATCCAACAAATCTGCAATATCTCTAGGTACATTTCTACTTTATTTTTGTTAGCTTTGGGAATTAAAGCAAAACACATGCTCATGCTTCATGTTGGTATCATCTAAAAAAATTCAACCATCTACTAAACATATTCTAGAATTCCTTTGAAGGCTTATGCTTGTGTCGAGCTTCATCCTTTATCAAAGAAAAGGTATTTCCATAACCATCATGTATTGCCTAATGATCAAACAATCATGGTCTCCCTAAAAACACATGACAAACATCCATAGGCATAATATCACATAATATCCCATCATGATAGTTTCTAATTTTGAACTTTAGCAAACATTAATCATTGACCAAAGGCTTGTGGTCCTTTTGCAATCAAGAAATTTGGTAGGTGTTTGGATGCTTCTTCTCTCTAACTTCAATTTACTAATCATTTCCTCTGAACAAGGTTATTATATTGTAGATCGTTTACAAATCTTATGCTCATTTGAGCATTAAAATTTTTTTATTCAACCATTAAACTAAGACAAATACGAGCTCCTTATGAGAAACCACACTAGAAACAAAGAATGGAAGACCAAGGGTCACAAATTATAACTCCACCTTTTACAGTGAGATAAATACAACCAATGGAAGATGAAAAGTCACAACTTATTATTCTACAAAGATGTCCCTCTTGGGATTTGAACCAGGGTCTCCACAATGAGAACTCATTGCTTCAACCAACAAATCTAAATGACTTGGACCTCTAAACAAGGTTATCAGTACTACTACCATCTATAATAACATTAAAAACTTTGATAAGTAGGATATATTTTCCACAGCAAGTCAAATTGTGATATTGCTATCAAGATTCAACTATCTATCTTTTGAGTCAAACTCATTTCACTCATGAAACATGGGTCAATGAATTTGACTCAAAAACTACATAGTTCAACCCTGATAGTAATATCACAATTTCAAACTTTACCATTACACTTACATCTTGTGCAAAGAAAATTCTTTCTTTAGGTTGGCTCTTTCTCATCATTTATTAAGGCTCTTCTGGGAATAAGAACCTCTACTCTCTCAACATCTTTAGAATGTGAAGGCTTAGCATCCACATCTACATGTGCAACTTGTACATTACCCTCTAGTCTCATATTTTCCTTCCCTTCATGTTGGGGACAATATTGGAAACATGTTCCGTGAAAACCTCCTCCTCCCAGTCCTTGTCCTCCACCTCTTCCTCTTTGATCACCATCATTTTGATCATAGAGACAATAGGAATTATTTCCCTTTTGATTATATCCACTACTAGATTCTTCATTCTTTATATTATCTTCATTTGGCCCCCAAAAGACCATCCACCATGAACTCTTTTATTTTGCTTGTTCTCAAATCTTTTGTTTATATTCTCTTCTACTTCCAAAGTAAATTGATATTCATCTTCAATGGTAGGCATTCTTAAAAACTAAAACATTCTTGAATACTAGGCTTCAACTCATTTATGTAGCGAGAAACTTTCTCCTTCTTGGCCTCACAATGGCTTGTTTTAATCACAACTTAATAGAACTCTTATGTACTCTCTTTTAAAAAATTTCTTTCTTGCTTCAAGTCTTGCATTTTATTGAACAAATACAAGCTCATAGTCAACAAGAATTAAATTTCTTCAATTTTTCCATCATTTAATCTCATCTTGTTATTTTTTCCTCCCCTCTTCTATTTCTCTCTAAGCCAAATTCTAGCATGACCTTTCAACTTGGTCTTTACAAACTTGACCCTCTCAGTTCTGCATAGTCAAAATAGTATTTCATATCATGTTGATCCAATTGATCAACTCTTCTAGAATATTATTTCCAAAAAATGTGGAAGCTTCAATCTTTGACCTTTTTCTAATCATAGAAATGGCCCTCAAAAATATAACCCTCTCAAGATTTCTAGTTGGTTCTTGATTCTTCTTCAAATTTTCCTTCATATTCATCCTCACTTTCATCTCTTTCCCTAATATCAACTCCTTTGTGCATCTCCTCTCTCAATGCTTGAACTTGTCTCAAGAGGGCTCTAAAACCCTCTTTTGTCACACCAGCAATTCTTCCACCATGATTCCTTTGTAGACACATTTTTCTCACGTATCTCTCAAAATCCATGGTGTTGTAAAAACAATCTTATATTGTTATTTTTCCTTTACCTTTACTTGGTTATATATAAAAAAACTCATCCATCATAGACAATTATTCATTTCATGTTACCTTTTGCAGCAGTGCTTCCATATTAGGTAATGCATAGTTGTCTTTCAAGGATGATACATTTAGGTTCCTGAAATCCATGCATAGTCTAATGTCACCATTCTTTTTTATGATTGGGGCCAAGTTTGACACCCAAGTAGAATGCATGATAGGTTTAATTATTCCCTCATCTCTTAATTTCATTAATTCTTCCTTCATTTTTGGGGTCAAGGTGGGATTGATTGGTATTTTTCATTATCTAAAGGGCTTGGCATCCCGTTTTAACGGTATCTCATGTTGAAGTAAGTCCTCTTTGTAAGATTTTAAATCATTGTAAGACCATACAAATACATGAATGTATTTCCTTAATAATGCAATCAGATCTGATCAGATCTTGGTAGAAAGTATCTTCTCTATTAAAACATTTTTGGTGCATTGTCATTTCCTAGATTTATTTTCTCAACATCTTTATCCTTAACAGTTTCTATATTCAATCCCGCCCTATCATCCCCATCAAAAACTCTTTCTAATACCACTAATCCTCTAGGGAGCTTATTAGTCTTTAATTGGACTATCTACTTTTCTAATTTAATTTCTTTTTCATCTTCCTCCTCTACATATGCATTGAAATCAATCTCCTGCGGGTCGTATTTGTCTTTGCACCTTAGAAACTTCAATATGTGATCATCATCTTCAAATACTTGCCAATTCCAAATATTATCAAGGACTGTTGGTCTACTTTTGATCTCAACCTTTGACACTCCACTTAGTGTTATGTCATCTTTTTTTACTGCTAGACTAGCCAAGAAGACTGCCATAGTATTTTTAGACTTGTCCACCCAATCGACTGAGAAAGCATCAAAAAACTCAATTGTATCTCATACCTCATTTCTCCAATACCTTAACCTTGTATTCTTAGCAACTTATTTGGATCTTACTTGAGAAATGATTAATTTTGAATCTCTGAACACACTTAGAAATTTGATCTCGTGTTTATAAGCAATAGTCATCCCTAATAGAAGAGCCTCATATTCAGTTACATTATTTGTGCAGTCAAAGTCTAAGAGGAAAGACTACTTGAAACTTTTTCCCTCGGGAGAAATAAATACTATTGCTGCTCTGTTTCCTTCTTTACTACATGTTCCATCAAAAAACATCCTCCAAACCAACCCCTCACTCCTCTCGGCTTGGATCTTTATTGGATCAGTATTTCTCACCTCAGGTTTAGTAAGTTGAACATGGAAATTGTCCATATCTTCATGACAGAAACAAGTTAACTAGTTGGGATCAACTTCCTCAATGATGTAAGAGGACCTTGGTTCTCTATCAATCTCGATTTCCTTTCCATTCACTAGGATGGTGGCATATGATAGGTATAAATGTACATATCCTCCCACCAATCCAGTCCATTTCCTTGAGAGTAACATACCATAATTAGCAACAACATCTACCATAGTGATGTCGGTTCTGTAGGTAGCTTCAGGACATTCTGCTATTTTTAATTCAGCATCTTTAATAATACCCACAGCAGTGACCGATCGGTTATCCATTGCATAGCATTTCCCATATGTTGCATCCACTTTTAATCCTAATTCTTTCATAACATCACAAGGCATGATATTTATAGCAGCCCCAGAGTCTATCATACAATTTCTCATAAGCTTGTTGTTAATCAGAAGTGTCATATAGAATGGATCAATCTGAGAAGGGATTTTAGTTAACATTGTGCCAACATATACTTCAGGCACTGGCTCTTCTTCTTTACTCTTAGTCACCCCATTCTACCCTCCAGGTACACTGTTTAGTAATTTTATAGCACTATGCTTGTATTGCGAGAATTTCATCATTTCTAATAATGGGACTGATACCTTCATTTGAGACAAAGCACTTGTGATATCAAAAGCAAATGTAGAAGCAGTATGAGTTGGCTTTGCCAACTCAATCTTATCAACACCTTTAGGTCTGGATGGTTTAACCAAGTTAGTGTCATAATTTTTCACTTTTGTTTCCGATGGTTTGTTTATTGTTGTTGCAGTTCCTTTCTATTTTTTATTAGTTTCTTTCATAAAAAGTCCAGGAGGCTTACCTTGGTTTGCATTCACTTTCCTTCCTCTCAAATTATAAGTACTCCTAGCTTGGACTAGGGAAACAACAATCAAATATTTAATTTCTTCCTCGGTAGGTCTGTTGGACTTAATGGGAAGTAGTACTGAGAGGGGAGGGGTGAATCAGTACCTCTAAAACTTTTAACACTTTACTCAATTCATCATTAATGATCATTCAATTTTGATTTACCAACCATTATTGTTATTCTTTCTTATGCATATATTGTTTGTTCACAATCTTTAATAGTCATAGAAACATTCATGAAATTGACAAACACACAACACAAGATATGGTATCACAGAAAACTCATGTTAGGAAGTAAAAATTGCGGTGGGGATGGCACCCACAAAACTTCACTATCTACAGAATGGAAGGGAGTCGATTAAGGCTTACAAATTGATCACTTCTAATGATCTAACCTATTAAGAGTATTAAGGTGGAGACCAATTAAGATCTACTCTGTTAAGAGCTTTAGCAACAGTGATTTAAGTGTGCACTCAGTTATGAGAATTAACATAGGACGGTTAAGCCCACCTTTCTTGAAAGGATTTCATTAGTGTACTTCACTTGTTAGAATGAGTACAAATGTTGACCTGACTGTATGCAATCTACTATTTCTGATTTATAGATCAATTAAAACCTTTACAATAATAATATCACCTTGAGTGATTGATGAATACCTTTTCTCTACTTGTCGGTAGCCTCTGTTTTGTTCTTGAAAACTAATTTGAATATGTTTGTGTTCTTCTGCATGAATTCTTTGTCTGGTCTTTAGTTTCTCTTCATGGCTACTATCTTCATTGAACAACTCTATTTCTCAATGGATTGAGCACCTATTTGTACAAGTATTAACCTATCTTGGAATTCATGATTTACAATGTTAACTCTCAGATCCAAGGTTTACAACTTGACCTTGATCTTTAGTTTGCATATTTTAAAATAGTAAAACTAATTAAAACAATAAAGATTACATTGCTTCCTCCACACATAATGGATTTAAAATAAAATCAAGAAGTTATAAATAACTTCAGTGATTTATTTGACGTGGAAAGTCAGATCCACTTTTTACGGGATGTAACTGACTGTCAGTTCTTGGTTGTCGGTTTGAACTTGCAGTCTGTCGGCGTTCCTTGACTGAACTGATTGTTGGGTTCCCTATATCTGTCGGGTACCTCTCTTTGCTGTACTTTTGGGTAGCAATGTTGTTACTCGTTAGGTATCATTTACCTTTTTGTCATCGGGTAATACTTTAACAATGTTTTTCAGGTAACATTGGCATCGGATAGTGTTGTGCCCTATTTGTCAGTGTATAGTAAACCGATGGTGCAGATCATGTTTTTCTCTAAGTATACTAATGGAAAAATATAATGCCTTCAATCTCCCCCTTTAACATTAGTATCAAAAATTGATATGTGCATAATACAAAAATTATTACACCGTGTTTATATCCTTGTCATAATATGACTCCCCCTTACTGTGTGCATAAGTATAGTGTATGTATATGTACATGTATACAATATATTCTCTAAGTGTACATTATTTTCCCTTTCTTCCACTATACATATGATTTCCTCCTTTAACTGAGGTGATGTACATATCAAATTTCCCCTTTCTTTGATACTGATGACAAAAATGTACAACTTACAATATACCAAAATTGTGACAAAAATGTGTAACTTACAATGTGTCAAAGATATTAGAATGGATAACTTTGATATCTTCCATTAGTTTCTCCCAATGTTCTCTCAATTGTTCTAGGTCCATGTGTTGCAGCTCTATTCTAGCATGCATATCATAAATGTTGTCTATTACAGACATTTCAGGGGTGGCAATTAGAGTACTTGCCTATGCCATATTTTGTTGTAGGAGTGTAAGTGTCGGTAAGATCTTAACTTGTAGCTCATTGACCTCATCTCTGTATTCCATATCCACAAACTGAATGTCCTGTCTCTGTTTCCTAGCTTGTATGATCTGTTGATTTTGCAATTTAAGTGCTTCTTCGGTGGTGGCTAGATTTTGTGCACTGGACTGAAGATCAGCATCTATGTTTTCTATCTTTTCGGTATACTCCTTAGTGAGTTGATCTAAAGTGCACAATTTCTTGATTAAGGTAACAGGTTATGATAAAATTGGGTCAATTGTACTTATCAATTCAGATAGCTTGACCTTTTTCAGCGCAACTTCTTGGCTTATCTTCTCTGCAAGCTTGAATTCATACTTTTGTTCAAGTCTCTCTTCCATTGTCTTCTCAGCATCTGTATTCTGAGATGTTATTGCATTTGTGAGTGTGACCAGTTGATCAATGATTGGAGTTTGTTGATCAATATTTATGTCTGGTACAATTTCTTGAAGTATATTTCTTGCTACTTCCAGTACCTTGGCCTCTTTTTCCACTCTTTTCATCTTGTCTTGACTGGCCTTTCTCTCATGAAGCTTTGCATATTTTGTCAATATTGTCGGATCCAATGTTCTTGGATCACAGACTGGAATCTCAATAATTTCATATAGAGTTACTGGATTTTTATTCTTTCCTTTCTTCTTCTTTGAGATTTGAGGGGATGCAGATGTATGAACTACCATAGCTAGTTCATGTGTTCACTCTAAATTGCTTGGGGAAGGTTTTGTCGATGATGCATCTTGTGTTTTCTTCTTTGTGGGCACCTGTCGGTTATGTGAAGACATCTCTTCATTAACCTTGGGTGTTTCTGCAGAATGTGTTCCGGTTTTCTTTTTAATCTCATCCTTCTTTTCTTCTTCACCTTTCTCTAAAGGCTTGTCCCCTATTTCCTTTTGAGTTTTTTCCTTATTTTGATGAGTAGATGCATTCTTATGATCATCATTTGTATCTTTATCTGTAGTAGTATCTGTTATCCCTTTGACTTCTTCATCACCCTTGTCATTGGGTGTGCTTGTTTCTTTCTCATTTGATCCCTTATTGTCCTCTAATATGTTTTTTGCCTTCATTAGGATAGGCATGTTACTTTGAGTTGTTTCTTGGGCTTTGTCAGCATTGGTTTCCTTCTTGTCGGTTATTTCCTTGTCATCAGTGACATCCTCATCCTTTTTTATATTTTTTGCAAGGTCTTGCACAAGTGGGTGCAGGATTGATGTGTCCTGCATTTGTTCACCAGTAATGTCAACTATCTTGCCATCTAATGTCTTCAGTACTTGATGGCTTTGTTGATCCTTAAGTGTGATAAATATCACATCATCTTTCTTCTTTGGATCATTGTCATAATCATAACGAGTGATATCTTGGATATTATCATCCAGGCCGGTATCTAAGTTGATAGGCTCGTCATCACTTTCTTGATTGTCCAGAGCAATATGCTGAGGACTTGCATTATCTATCTCCTCTTCTCTGTGAGGTGTGTTTGTGAGAAGTAATTGCTTCTCAACACTTGTTGACTCTGTCGGTAGATCCAGGAGATGTCTCCATTTGGTCTCTGTCATTGAATCCAATTCTATAAACTTGCTCTATAGTACTTTGAAAGCCCTTATTTTGGCTACAAATTTACTTGAGTGTTTCTTTAGTACTTCTTGTATTTCTTCAAACTTGGATTCAGGAGGCATCAGTCTTACAAGAACTCTCTCTCTCTCTCTTGCTTCTCTTTCTATTTTCAAGGCATATTACCACTATTGGTATATCCTTTTACCTATCTCTTCAGGTATTTGATTTACAAATTCAGCAGGGGCATACTTGTTTTTAATCATTGATTTTATTGTTGCTTCCTGTATTTTATTCTGATCCTCTGGATTTAGTGTATCCCACTACCTAATATTTTTATCAGTCATTGTGCCATGGGTAGCAATTGATTTGGCAGCTTCATCTACCATTTGGTTTCTGAAGTTCTTCTTTACTACATCTGGTTCATCATCTTTGGTGTCATCCAAGTCAGCCTGTGTCCTGACAAACCTTTTTCTCTTCTTTGGTGGTGTGGTTTTGACAGGTTGTTGTCTTGTCCTTTTTGCTAGCTGCTTCCTTATATAGGTCCTTACTTGACCTTTCTTAAGTGGTGTTGTATCGGTTACAGCAGTCTGACTTCTTGTTCTTTGCTTCTTTGCAGGAGGTGGAGATGGAGGTGCATCAGATTCAGTCGCCTATGTATCTGATTTCCTTTCTTCTAGTTCTTTACCAGTGTTGCCCTGTTCATCGGTTTCCTCTTGTTGATCCTACTCTTCCTTTTCAGCAACCGATAGAATCTTCTTGAGATTCTTAACCATTTTATCTTTCTTGTTTATAGTCTTGACTTCTAGGCCATTTTTTATCTTAGATTTGGCCTCTTCATATGTACCAAACCTTGGTTTTTTCTTATCAATGGTCTCATTGAGTAGTGCCTCAATTGCACTTGTAGCTAGATCAATATTGATCTCATAGTCTAATGGCGATAACCAAGCTGTTCTTGGTACAATCGGTTTGATATGTGTGAAGTTTGTGTCTGCCATGAAACATATCTCATCTTTGTGCTTTTCAACCAGTTGCTCAGGGATCCTGGTTCTTTCCATCATCTTTTCCTTGAGCTCAAGGAAGTATGCAGACATTACAGACTCAAAGTTGTGTCCTAGTGACTTGATCAGTTCACTAATCTGTTGGGTTACCAGTTTGGTAGAGTCCCATACAACTTTTCCTACTGAAGGAAAGTATTCTTGAAAGTAGAAAAATGTACACATAATAAGGGATCCAAACTTACATGTGTTGCTCTTTGTAGACCTGATTTTGATCATATTATCATCAAGTTGTTTCAGTAGGATCTCCCATAGATCCATCTGAATTCCTTTCGTTACAATCTTGTAAGCAGTGCTTATTGCTATTGCAAAAATGTTGTTCATTCTGCTAGCCTGGAAAATTTTGCAGCCAATAACACTTGCACCAAATTTTGACTCTTTTTCGGTGATTGTGTTTACTTTTAGACCTTTGTTGTCGCCTTCTGCATTGGTGAGTTTTGTAACTTCTTTCATGGATGGATGTTTGTGTTCCCTAGGCTTGTCAGTTATCAGATAACCAGTGACAGCATGAAGAACATCCTTTGTTATTTGCTTGGGTTGGTCTAGCCATAGTTTGTTGTCATGCATCCTACTCAAGCCTATCCTAATCCATTCTGCCTTGAATTCCCTCAGGAAATGTAGGGCATTGGTTAACCCTTTGACCTCCAAGTGTTTTTGTTCTTTCAATTTTCCTTCAGCATCACATAGCTTCTTAAAAGCTTCATCCATTTCTAGATCACCTATTTCTACAATCTTTTAGTGAATATAAGACCTAACGTCTTCTATGAGCAAAACCCTAGGCGGCATTTTTGAAAATGCATCATATTCATTGGGTTTCGATGCAATCTCTGGATAGATCTTGTATTTGGGTTCTACACATGTGTTGTTCTTGACTAGTTTCACCACATTCATCTTTTCATTCTTCAACTTAGTAGTTCTTGATGTAGTTGCCATTGTTTTCCAAGTACTTAGGGTTTTCTTGAAATTTAGGGCTTTTCTTGACAAAATAGTAACATAAATCTTTCGGTGTCTTTGGTATTTATTTTGATTCACAATGGTGATGAGGAATCTATTCTTTGTATGTTGAATCAATCTGTAGACTCTTCTACTTTTCGCTCATGAATTTATTTGATGTCACTCTGCTTTCTCTTCAAATCACGGGTGAAAAATGAACTTGTCCCATTGACTATTTATAGAATTTTTGACCTAAGTCTTTGCAACAAATGCTCAACAACTCATCAAGACGTGAAGATGGGTTTTGTCGAGAGAATATTTCAAATCATCATCGGTGAAGACATGATTCTTTGGTCAGTTGTTAACCATTTTGATTTTACCGACGGATATCGGTATTCTGTCACGACCACTTCTAAACTTTGCCCTTTTTACCGACAGTCGTCGAGTTACACTGGCAGTTTACCATTTTTACTAGTTGACCGACAATTTCTGGTAAGTGTGAATAACTCATTATTGTGTTCACAGATGATTTTAGGTAAGTGTGTACTAATGGTGTTGCATTCTTAAATTAGTAACAAGTAAAGTAGTATGCATTTTGGTTTATGTAGATTTTGACTATCTATCAATTTATATAATAGAACTGATGCAGAATATAACTTGGTATAGTGCAGTTCCATACTTACTTGTTCAGCTCAAGTGGGGTTAGTGGTGTCACCGGATCCATTGGATGGGGTGTCACTATTTGTATTGCTTGGTCCAGCTTCATCATTGCTTGAAGCTTTTATCCACATTTTGTCTCTTGCCCTCCAGATATCTTCAATGGTGTTACCATTGGGATATGTGCTTATTTTTGTCAATCTATCTTTGCAATATTTCTTGAGATGACCAACTTTATGATAGTGTAAGCATGCCATTCCGGGGTTTGATCAGCCTCTAGACCTTTTGGTCCATGCTCTCATGTAGTTTTCAGCGATGTGATCATATCTACCACATGTTTTACAGTTTGTCCAAGTGTTGTAATCCCATACATATTGATTACCAATTCTCTTTGGCTGATAAGGAACTTCTTTACCTTTTGGCTTCCATGCTTGTCTTTTCTTTTTCTAACATTCTTCAGATGTGTGCCCATTCATCTTGCATGTAGGACAGTATTTGTCCATGTAGGTTTCCTTCTTTGGCTTTTCTATCTTACTATTGCATTCATAAGCCTTATGTCCTTTCTTGTTACATTTATAACAAAATCCTATGAATGAAGATGTAGATGTAGATTTAGGAGTACCTTTCATTTTACCTCTGCATGTATTTGATGTGTGCCCTTGCT
>MU225316.1:3476779-3502426 GCA_018584345.1 Thuja plicata
TTGACTCATAGTGACCCAAGGGCTTATATTGTGCCAATCTTGGTACTATGGTCTTACATGGTGATCCAATGACTAAACCTAGTGTGTTTATGTTTGTAAAGGCCTCTTAGGACCTTGAATGAACCCCAAGGGTCCATAGGAGCATGTGGTTTAGTTTGGGTGCTCCTGCACCAGTATCCATACCTCATATGACATATCCATGATTCATTATCTAGTACTGCATTCAAAGCTTAAGTGTCTCCATATGCAAGTCCAAGAAGGAAAATTCTATTTTGTAGCATAGCAACTTTTGCTACAATCTGATTGTTATTAGCCTTATCAAAAATAACACATTCATTATTTTGAAACATAGTAGAATACCATTTTCAATAAGTTGTCCAATACTCAATAAAATATGTGTTATGCCTGGGATGTATAACACATCATGCATTTATTTTTCAATACCTTATTTAGTTTTGAAAGTAATAATTATTTTTCCCATAGCTTCAACTTCTTTATCATTTCCCAATTGTACATTTCTTTTAGGAGATTCCTCCATCTTCACAAATATATTATTGTCTACTATCATGTGATTACTACAACCATTATCTAGAAGCCAAACATTTTCAGAAATTTCTTTTATAAAATCACATGTAAATAATAGACTATTTTGCTATTGTTTTTCTTCGGAAAAGTTAGCATGTGGATTATTCTTTTTCCAACAATCAGGTTCATAATGACCAAACTTTTTGCAATAATTATACTACACAATAATTTTGATTATCTATTTCATTGTTGATGTAGTATGCTCTTCTATTATAGCATCTGCCTTGTCATATTGCTCTCTTTGCGTCCATAGTCTCTTCTTCTGAATTTTCCTAATGCTTCGCCAAAGTTTATAACTTTATTTTTTGGAATGTTTACCTTTGATTGAAATGCTTGCTCAATAAAATTTTCAATGGATCGATTTATGCTTTTCTCGTGTGATTGAAGAGACCCCATGAGTTCAATTACTGATAATGTTTTTAGATCCTTTGACTCTTCAATAGCTATTACAATAGGATCAAATTTTGAAGGCAAACTTTTTAACATTTTCTCTACTATTATCTAATCAATTAGGTTATCTCCATAAGATCTAATCTGATTTACTAAGCCCATGGCTCGAGTAAAGAAGTCTGGAATAGATTCAAAATCTTTCATGAAAAGATTTTCAAATTCTCTTCCAAGCATTTGTAAATTGATTGTTTTTACCTTATATGTTCCTTCATATACATTTTGCAGAAGATCCCAAGCTTGCTTTGATTTTGTTGTAGCATAAATTCTTGGAAATATTGTCTTGTGTATTGCTTGTTGAATGATGAAGAGGGATTTTGCATCCTCCTTTTTATTTTCATTAAGTTGATGTTTTTGTCCTTATGCAAACAATCTAGAAGATGTTTCAGTCCAATCTTCAAACCTTTTCAAGGCTTCTAAGATCCTCAATTTTGAGATTAAAACTCCATTAGAGAAATTTCTCAAGACAAAAACTTGAATATCTTCCAAATGGTGCAAGCTATTGCGATGATTTTTTCACCAACCATTTTTCTTCTCAATTTTTCTCCTTGGGATGAGTTTTCATGTCCATACGAACCTGAATAAGCTAACATACTAACAATATCAAGTGAATATTTTTTGTCCTTTCAAGCTTTCGATTGTCCCACATCTCGTAAGTGTCACCATGGACTCCAAATCAACTAAAATAACTACATAACAGAAAGATATACAATAATTTTTCGGTGATGCAAGATTTTCCTTACATCGTTGGATACTCCTACATCACTAGGGCAAGGTAAATTTGATGATTCTAGAAACAACGTATTTGGGGGCTAGGGAGGTGGATGTTAGCGTAATTCAATATTTGGTGCCTCAAAGGTCACCATTAGAAAGTTGATACAATAGTTACAATTGATTAAAGTGTTATTTGTTTGTATAAATTGTTGATCCCTAAGAGGCTTGCACCTAAATAACGGCAATCAGGAAGTTTCACAAGGTGTGGGACCTAGTGCGTCCTACAAAACTACCTCCAGGATTTTAGAAGTTACCTCTTCCTTCCTGAGGGGGGAGAAAAAGAAAAAGAACAACCTTAAGAAAAAGCTAAATTGGATGGGCGATCTACCAAAGCTTTTACAACATTTCACAAGTCTGTAGCTAAACCTCTACAAAATCTTGGGAAAAAAAATCGTTTTGAGGGTACCACCTATGGCGATGATGTGTAAGCAGGGGTCTGAATAAAGGCAGATAAACCCCTGTGCATGTGAGTGTCTCCTGAAAAATGGCCACACTGTAAAGAAACTAATTCTAAGTGGAACCCAAAGAAGAGACACTCGAGAGTACCTCTATTTTCTAGGTAGAAATAGTTCCTCTAGAGGTCAGATACAAGAACCCACACTTGGCTAGTTTTCCATTCAAAAAAGCAAATTATAAATGCTACAATCCATAATTTATTTTAAAGAAAGATGGAAGAGCAAGACAACCGCATGATCCATTTGTTCTCGGGATAAGTAGAAAACAAAAAGACCAACATATATACATTGAACCTAATAGAAATGAGATCAACACAAAACACTCTGATTAACAAAAGAAAGACAACATATGCACAATCTCCATACTTTATTAAGAGAAAACATGGAAATGCTGGAAATGAAGTCGCAAATTACATATGTTATAGGGTACACCCCAGAATGATAAACCATGGCTTGAAAGCTAGGAAAGACTCCTCAATAATGCAAAAATTTACAAAAAATGGACTGATCTGTGCATATGATAGACACACCTTTTAATTTTTTACAATGCAAACTCTGGGGTATTTATAGATTAATTCCCTTGAAGTCATGCAAAAATCGTGTCACTCGCTATTTCGGCATGAGCCTACCAATGGCGACTTGTGCAGATATTTTCATCATTAGCCTTTTAAGCTACTAGGTACCAATTTTCTCTCATTTTAACCCTTTTGCCATTTCGGGACTGGCATCATTTTCCTTTTATCCTTTTTATCTCTGAATGTCATTATTTTTCTGATCAGGAAAGATTTCCTTGGGGAACCTCTTCGAAGTGGACGGGTGGCGATGTGCACACAAGGTGGACCCCACCTTTTGTTCGAACGGTGTGTGGTTTTAGTAGGGACATTTCTCGCAGCGATGGGCGTTCATGGAACCCTTTTGTATGAGTTGGGTAGGGGGCGTGCAGTGAAGCTACATGGCAGTGAGATGGGCCCACTTGTGTTCGTCTACAACAGACACTTAGAAGGAGGCAGTCGAGTTCGCATGGAAAGGCGATGTGCACAGGATAGTACGATCAAGAGGGAATGTTTAAGGTCGATGAAGTCGATTGTTGTGGATGTGGTCTACAGCTTGGTGACTCGCGGGGAAACTGTGCTTGCAGGGTTGGACTCTAGAACCCTAGTTCACAGATTAGTATGCTACACATTGTGCTCGGATTTCTTCAGCCCGTGCTTAGGTGTCTAGGATCAGGTCTCAGCACTAAGATTGATGAGGAGGATGGTCATCTTGGTCATTGTTGTTTGATTTTTCCTGCCATCAAAAACTTTGAACATAAGTAACTTCAAAGGAAGATCTGGTACAAAAACAAATCTTTCATCAGGAGGAGGTCGAGCACTCACGACGAGGTATAAGGGATACCGGGATGTAGATGAAACTAACAAGACAGGCCACCTACAACTAAAGCCATAGAATCTTGTTGAACAATTAAACAAACCAATACTACACATCAAATGAAGGGTAATAAAAGACATACACCATGGTTCAAAAAGAGGAAAAAATGTACAAATCACCAATTAATTGAGTAAGATTGAAATAAATATATCAAGCCACCATAGCTACTACCAAGAGGCTCGGCATATGTCATCTTACCACATGAGTTGGATCATGCCCTCGTTCTTGTGTATGCACTTGTCTAAGTTGTTCCCCTTCTAAGGCGGTGTCTAAGGATGTTCATTCTTGGATTAGGCTATGTAGTTGGGCAGTCCCCCATAGCTATGTAGTTGGGCTATGTAGTTGGGCAGCATAGCTGGGAATCGAGCAACCACTAGCTACTGACCTGAGGGTTTACCTTGATAAGGACACGGTGGTGCCCTAGTTGTCATTCGTGTCCAATTTTCAGACAATGACAATCGTTATGTACCGAGAGTGAGCAGGTTGCACTCTTACGTTTCTAAAGTGCTTGGCAAGTATTAGCATGGAAATTGAGGGTTGGTCAATGAATTTTGTGCAAGGGTAATCTTCTAGCAAGGTTGGGACCCTTTAGACATCGACGAGATAGAGGCGGAGGTCTTCCTACCTATGCCTGAGGAGGGAAGGGAGAGCTCTGGAGATTATTCTCTAGCTATTTCTCCAAGTCCTGCTGCTATATAGCCCTACAAAGAAAACACAAAAGAAACAACTCCTTTTAAAAGATTTTCTCATTTTGCTTCTTTTTTTAAAAGACTTTGACAATATATACATACTTGTACAGATTTCTCCTATGAATGAAGCATATATATCATGTGCACATTGCGTGCTACATGTGTCTTTTCTTTTGTTTCAATTTTAATTTAATTCTGAAATATTTTATGCGAGTATATGAAAAGCATGCTTTAAAAATGGAAAAATTTCAAAACAAAAGTTTGTTCATACGTTATGTAAGGAAATTACTCATTTATTTTGAGCAAATTTGTATTAGAGATGAGGAAACTTCACTATATATCGCAACCAATGGTGTTTAGAGTATATCTGTCTCGGAGAAAGTTGATAAATCAGCATACTCAGCTCGAGCCTTAGCATGTTTAACTCAATATGTACCTTGGTTGTTGGCTATGCACGCATGCACCTTAAAGTGATGTCACCTCTTAAATATTTTTTATTTAATCGCATGATAACATAGACGTTAAATGATCTTTTGCATTCGTCATTCTTCGGGACAAAAAACATGTGCAAGATACACTTAGGGGAAAACGGGTTATATAGGGTGACCCACCTAAGAAGGGGATCATGCACGGTAGGACTTTGTGGAAATAAGGAACATCCTACCTAAGCTAACCTAACCAGCTACCCAGTATTTTAAAGCGGACCCCTAACTGGATGTTTAAAGTAACTTTCTAGACAACCTAACTTCTTTTGCATGGTACGACTCTTTATACTTTGATGTGAGAACAGGGGAAGTAGGTGGTTGTACTCTTTTAATTTTTGAATCATTATGAAAAATAACATAAATATACATGATGGGGTCATTTCCTAATGATGGGGAAGTTGACTAACTCGTTGATGTACTAACATTATGTCTTGACGTAGACACAACTGGGGTGGGTTGGCGACCTAGGGGCTTTGTTGAATATCTGATGGGGCATCCTCGTATAGGCAGCGAATGTTTGTTGGCGAGGCTCCAATTGGGTATCTCATTCTATGTGTTGGTGGGGGTAGGGCCTGAGGTTTCTGCAATGACCTCTTCCTCCTGAGTTACATTGTCCTCTGGCAACGACCTTTCTTTAAATCATGAACATAAAAGTTCCATCTCATCCCAGAACTAGGCATCACTTTCCTCGACCACGCTTTCCTCTTAGATGAATGTCACGTGTCTCGAACCTTGATCTTCTTGCGATCATCTATCTCTGGGATGAGACTCCTTTTTCAGTCGTTGTCAAGGTCAATCCGCAGACTTCATTATATGCTTTCTTTTGTAGCCTCATCTCTTAGCTCAAGCATACTGCATGATCAGCATTCCCTTTGTTGTCTAGGGTGTCAAGGCAGTTAGATCCTCCTTTTTCCCAAGTTCATATCTTAAGCCTTCCGCCTTTCACAATCAAACACTAGACAGGGAACTTTGTGGGAGTAGGGGCTCGAGATTTCTTCCTTGTCCTTGTGTGTGTGCTTCTTTCTCTAGATTATTGTGCCACCTTCATACTGTGAGAGAGTTTCAAAGAGGACATGGGAGGAAAGACGGTCCTCCAAGTAGAACATGTGGTAGCTTTCTTCAAAACCAAGGGATGTCAACTCTGGGGAACACACCAACCAATCAACATTGCTAGCCTAGTGTTCGAACCAAACGTGGTCACTGTCTAAGTCTGGGTAACCAAACCAAAGGCCTTCCACCTCTATGCTTTCCACAGCTTGTTGGGACTCACGTAGTATATCTCGAGCAAAATCTCCATGGGGCTCCATTTCAAGAATAGGTGAAACCAAAAAGGATCTTGATTACTCTGAGGAATCTTCATTCCTCCAGCCAAAATGCTCTGCGATGGAGCGACGTCAATTGTTCTACTCCATGAGGTTCAAAAAGTAGCCTCATCCTTCTAACAAAACCTTCATTATGCAACAACACAGGGTGCTTACAAGAAAGCTTCTTAAAGGCTATGACGCCAAAGAGTGCACCAAATTTTGGCGGTGAGTGCTCAACGGTCCCATTAGGTGCACCCAAAAATATTGTTGACCCCTAAGAGACTTGCGCCTAAATAAGGGCAATCAAGAAGTTTCACAAGTATGGACCCTAGTGCATCCTATCAAAACTACCTCTGGGATTTTAGAAGTTGACTCTTCATTCCTTAGGGGGCAGAAAAATAAAAGGAACAACCTTAAGCAAAAGCTAAATTAGATGGGCGATCCGCCAAAGCTTTTACAACATTTCACAAGGTCATAGCTAAACCTAACAAAATCTTGAAAAAAAAAATTTGTTTTAGGGGTACCGCCTTTGGGGATGGACACGATGCGCAAGCAGGGATCCAAATAAAGGCAAAAAAACCCCTGCGAGTGTCTCCTAAAAAAGGGACATAGTGTAAAGAAGTTATTTCTGAGTGGAACCTAAAGAAGACACTCTGGAGTACCTCTATTTTCTAGATAGAAATAGTTCCTACAAAGGTCGAATATGAGAACCCGCAACCGGCTAGTTTTCCATTTAGAGAAGCAAATTGTAAATGGTACAATTCATCATCTATTTTAAAGAAAGGTGGAAGAGCAAGACAACTGTTGATCCATTTGTTCTTAGGCTAAGTAGAAAACAAAAAGACCAACATATATAAACTGAACCTGTTATAAATAAAATCAGCCAAAACATTATGATTAACAAAAGAAGAAAGGTGACACAAACACAGTGTCCATGCTTTCTTAAGACCAAACATGCAAAGGCTAGAAATCAAGTCGCAGATTACATGTATTACAGAGTACCCCAAAATGATAAACCATGGATTGAAAGTCAGCAAAGACTCTTCAATAATGCAAATATTATAATTGATGGATTGATTGGTGTATATGGTAGAGACACCTCTCTTTTTTTACAATGCAGGCTCTAGGGTATTTATAGGTGAATTCCCTGGAGGTCATGCACAAATTGTGTTGCTCGCTAGTTCAACGTGAGTTTGCCAATGGCAACTTGTGCAAAGATTTTCATCATTAGCCTTTTAAGCTTCTAGGTGCCAATTGTCTCTCATTTTAGCCCTTTGCCATTTCAGGACTAAGGTTGTTTTCCTTTTATCCTTTTTATCTTTGTGTTGACGTTTTCCCGATGAAGAAAGATTTCCTTGGGATCCTCTTCGAAGTGGACGGATGGCGACGTGCGCACGAAGTGGAGTGCTTTTTGTTTGAACGGTGCAGCTTTAGTTGCTTTAGTTGGGACACGTGTCCTAGTGGCAAGTGTTCATGGAGCCCTTTTGTTGTAGTTAGGTAGGGGGCATGGGGAAGCCATGTTGAAGTGCAATTGGTCAGCTTGAGTTAGTCGGCAACAGACACTTAGAAGGTGTCAGTCAAGTTCACACAAAAAGGCAATGTGCATGGGAGGAGACCGCAATTGAGAGGGATGGTTCAAGGTCGAGGAAGTTGACTATTATGGACGTAGTCTGCATAAATTTCTACCCCCCTTCATCAAATAGATCAATCAAGCATTCATCTCATCAGTATGTGAATTTATGGTTGAGATGACATGGATTAGTTATAAAACATGTGGTGCATTAGTTTTAGCCGCTCACCAATTTGACTTAAAAATTTCTAAATTTATTTGGGTAAGGTAGTAAAAGGTAAGGTATCAAGTGAAACATCTTAAATGTTTACCATTTGATTACTAATCTGGTGCCTGATTTTATGTGTTTGTGTGTGCATGTGCCTTGTGGAATTGTGTACATACATACATACATACATGTATACCTTGGAACATTCACATTATAACTCAAGTAATACTAAATATTGTTTTATAATTGAATTGTACTATGAATTCATTCCTTTGTTTGTAGGTATATTGGTTAATGGTTTTAAGTTCTTGGGTAGATTCTCTTATTTTTGGAGTAATTAGAATTGTTATACTTTGGAAAGATCACTAGATTATAACATATTTCAATCCTTATAACATTTTTCAATCCTCAAAGCATCCTGATTGGTTCTTATCGCATTAAAAACTCCTTATTGCTAGGATAGATTATACCATATTTCAATCCTCAAAGCATTCTGAGTGGTTCTTATTGCATTAAAAACTCCTTATTGCTAGGATTTTTTTATTGCATCTAATTGAGTTATTTAATCAACTGAGTGTTGAATGTCTATGCTCCTATTGTGTCCTTCGTTGAGTACATTGGCTTTTTCTGGAGTGGGTATGACGAGCATTTGTTGTGGCCTCTAGGACACACCCTATTTTTTTGTGAATTAGAGACCCTTCTATTCTCAAAATTCTAGTCCCTTTCAATCTTGTGATGCCTTGTTTGCAAGTTCATGTGTGTCCTTGTCATGTTAAAGTTGCTTTCTTTGATTGGGTTTTCTCAAAAGAAGCACCCTTTTCTTTATTTGGGCATTTGAGGAACCTATCACGATATTTCAAACTTGCAAAGGGATTTCATGTGTGAATCGATTGGTCTCTTACGTTTGGCATTGAAAAATGATGAATATATGCAAGTCCAATTGCCTTGTCAGATTTAATTATCTCATAAATTGTTCTAACCACTCCCTGCACCTGACGTTATCTCCTGCTGCTCATCAAATCCAAGGTGGGACATATATTTGGACTCACGTGTTGTATTTATAAGTCTACAATTTTGTTTTTCAAAACCAATACTCTTTTCCTCGTGCATTGACTCATCGAATAGACATCAATCTCCAATTTTCTCCAATATGATTCGTCTAAGGCTTCTCAATGAATTCCACCTCATCTTTCTAAGGATGCTTGTAATTTCAAGGCTCATGTTATGTGCATTCATTCACTTCACTGTTGTTTTCTTTTCAGAACTATCCTTTCTGTGATTCTCTTTTCTCAAGGACTGATTTCATGATCCAAGTCTTGAATGTCAACAATCACAATGTCTTAAAGTTCACATTATCATTATACGAGTCTTGCTTCTACACTACTATAACGTGTGTGAACTGTCTAGCCTCCTCATTTTCTTGCTGCCACGTAAACCACCTCTGCTTGTTCAGTTACCACCCCATGGAACTGAAACGTCCCTTTTACTCTGCTTGGAAATTATTCAAACCTGTGATATTCACATTAACCCAAACATCATCATGGCATCTTGCATAAAATAATTATTACATTGGAATCCCTATCAGAGTTAATATCATTATTAAATGGATCCATCATTTCAATATCTCCGTAAACCACTATATAAGGCTAATATTGCATCTTAATCCACAGTTCATAATTTAGGTGAATAGTTTTCCACCTACCACATTAATCATCAGAACCGATGTTTACAAATCATGCTTCATTAATTATTCTGATTATAGATTGATTATTAATTTCAAGGTTTAACAACTGACCTGCAACCAATCAAAATAGAGTCCAGTGGCATAGGCATCATCCACAGATGCTCTAACCAGATATGCAGAAGGGTGTCTTTCCAGTAGAGTATTGCAAAGAACACCTTTGGTCATTGTTCTACATTTCATTCCAGCAATAAAATCTTTTCTTAGATATAATGTTAAGTTTGATCTTCCTAATCATTTCAAGATAATTTACTCAACCACAAATATAGATCATAACTTTACAAAATGTCATTGAAATAAACTCATTTGTAGCCTACATAATTTAAATATTAAACAATTCATTTATTTCTTCTCAAGTAAAACTATCATACATAGATCATCATACATAATTTATTTGAACATAGTAATTAATTCCAAATCCTTACTCATCTTTTAATGAAACCCTTGGACAAAGGTGCTTGTTCTAAAAGATACACCATTCATATCCTCTATAATCCATTTCAACTCTGTCATGTCAGTGACCTTAAAATGAACATCTTTTGAATTATGCCCATCAGTCTCTCTAACATCATCCTCATGCAATGTACCTTCAGAAAGTCTTTTAAACCAATTAAACAGACCTAGATTGTGATTTGATTTCCTGGAATATCCAACATGGGATAATTCCTTTTGAGAACAATTCACATCTTCAGGGTATGATAGGTTTCTGACCTTGCAAACAAAAAATTGTGAGTCTGCGATTGCCTTCCGTAAAGGTTCATCTTGTGCATTGTCAGCAACGACCTTCAGGAAAAATAAGGAATGATCCTTAAACATGGATTGTATCAATAACAAAAAAAAATCTCTAACTGCATTTAAAAAGTTAGGAATATCCATTTGAGCTGCATATATGCACAAATTGCATCAACCACCAATATGAAAATAAAATTTATTGGAAGTAAATACATTCGAGCTTTTGACTGCACTGTATTCTTTGCAATTGTTGAGACTCCAATTTAGTGTAATATAAATATCTGCTGCCCTTAATACCAAATCTGCCTTCAAGAATATAACAACCCAAAAAATACATGGCAGCGACTAACCATACAGCTGACAACAAGGAAATGAACAAGTTTTCTGCCAAATGAAGAAAACATTGATGCATCCCCAGAAAGCATGCCATGCATAAAATAAATCATAACTTATTGTTTCAAGATGCTGGTAAAATATATACTTAAAAGGCATCAAATCTTCAAGGTATTACTTATGCATAACCATGGGTGTTTGACTGTTTTCTCCTATTTTGAATCATTTTACATCATGCTTGAGTAATAACTAATTGAGCAATATCTAATGTTTACAAGGTTTCATATCGTTGAGTTTCAAGAAGCATAACCATCTTAAATTGCCTAATTCAAATACAGTCCACATTGACTATTAGAAGTACTTTTAATCAACAAAAAAGCTAAATAGAAAACAATAAGAAATAAAAGCTTACTCCAATAAATTTCTTGCCAACAATTCTGGGCTGGTTGGGCTTGATGCCTATTTCCCATGCTACATTTTCTCCACCCAGACTACATTCCAATACAATTCCGCACTCCTTTTTGGGCCCTTGCCTTAGTGTGTTTCCTCATAGCTCTTTCCAAGTCTATTTCTAACCCCTTCACTGTCAAACTGTAGTCATATGCTAGTGTGGAGATCAAATCTTGTGCTCTAACTTGTGCATGCTTCATTTGCCACTGTTCCATCCCATTTTGGGTGGACTATGGTGCTAGGCACCACAGTCCCCATAAATTGGGCCCAAATTTGAATATGTTAGTGTGTCAGTTCCCGCTAGTTGTTATTTGATCCCGATATTAGCATATGACCATTGGAGGTGGGCCTAATTTATGAAATACCTTAGGAACCCTATATAAGAGCATCATTTCTAATTCATCTCACATCCAACATCGCTCTTCCTAATCACTTGCTAGAGCAATCATTATGAGCGAAATTCTTCAGATCTGAGCATTATGGAGTGGCAAATTACAATAGCCTTCATGCAAGGGAGCTTTCATGATTGATCTTATTTTGTGGTGTCATGTTGTTGCATCAACACTTAAGGGTCCTATCCAAAAAGCATTGCATTCATCAACATTATCAAGCTTGAGGCATAATCTTGTTATATTCAACATTGTACTTCAGATTAAGCTCTCTTCCTAATCATTATCATTGTAGGGAAGGTTGAAGGCTCATGGGGTTTGACTGAGGCTAACCCCTATACAAACCAACACCATTTTCCCTCTTCTTGTGTGCAGGAATTCAGATCTCAATGAGAATGATTGCAGATCCTGTAATGTCCCCTTATGTAAGTTCTTAAAATTATGGACTATTTATTTAGATTTCAATTGCAAGAGACTTCGTTCTAATTAAAATCTTTGCCTATAAGTAAAATGAGATACTATGCACGAATTAGACTGTTCATTCCACTTATATTATATTGATAATCTTAATCAATATGTGATATACAAGTATTATATCGATGCAACGGATTCTCTCATATGCATATGATCTGCACTATGTAAACTTCGTCATTTTGATGTTATGGAGTTACCTTGTTGCTCATGATATAGCTCTATGAATTATGTGAATGATCTTCTTATCCCGCTTATGAGACGGTGGTGGAAAGGTGATGTTCTATATAATTGATTTGCTTGATCTACCTGATGGAATGATGGTGTTCTATGTTGATTTACTTCATCTACCTGATCATTTGTCTGATCTTGTGAGATGGCAATATGTTCTAAGTAGGTGGATCTATTATTTGCTATGTCAGATTTGGCTTTACGAATATGCAAAGATGCTTGTATTAGTCTGATAAGACCTTCGATCTGTATGAATCGCCTGCCTGATATACTGATTTGTAGCACTTGTAACTATGCGTTCCAAAGCCAAAAGGCTACTGCTCGACTTGAACAAATCCACTGAGGATATGAAGTGGCAATAGAAGCTATTTGATGCTTTGAATCAATATTCTAATCTTCTTTAATATTCATGATGGGGTGTGATCTTGGGTTGACACCTTTTATTAGTCAAATAAATCACACCTCTTTGTATAAACATAACTATTTAACTTAATCCCACCATACTAATTTTGAGCAGTCATTAATCACTCTTTTAATTGATTTGCTAGTTCATCCCTAAATTATGGATTATATTTGTGCCCCTCATCTAAGCACAATTTTGTGCAATTTGTTTGCAATTGGGTGAAAAATTAGCTAAGCCCTCTGCAAGGATATTCATGCTTAGCTCAATCAGTTGCAGCAGTATTTGACCTCCATTGAAAAAATTCTACTTGTATACACAACCGCAAGATGAAATACTAGACTCTGCAATTAATATAAAATAGTCTCTAGTGATCATAATAAAGATTTAGACCGCAACAAAGATTCACACAGTAAATATTTTTGACCAGGCATAAAGAAATGTCATCATAATATAATTCTTGTCTATTTACTGCGGTGCTTGAATATGGAGATATAGTATTGTAGCAGAAGATTAAAACATCGCCGGTATCAATATTTTGTTTTTCCTTGGCAAATATCAATTGTCACTTCTTACTACTAATCATTGGTTCATTATGTAAACTATTAATTTGTTTGCCACCTTAACATTGACTTAATTTATTACTGCACGATTTAAGATTGCTGTTAATTTCAAGAGTCAGGATGTCTGTTTGCTAATCCATGTTCCAATTATATGGAGCAGACTTTTATCATAAGTATATTGAATATTCACTTCTGTTTGCGGTAGTATTGCTGTCTTTGATACCTAGCAGTTGGTATTATCTACTGAATGTCTTGTTTCTTCTTATTAATGAGTTTAAATCTTTAATTTAAACTTATGTTATATTTATTTATTTATATTTTTTTTTTATTACAAATACTTATTTATTTATTTTTTATACTTCAATATTATTATTATTAATTTTTAATATTTTAATCTTATTATTATTATTTATTATTAGATCATATTTCAGAAAGGGTGTCGACATCACAGATCCAGAAAGTGCAGGCTGAAATGAAGAGATTCAAACTTTGAAGGAGTAGAAAACTTGGGACACTGACTTAGCCACATAATCCAACACTTTATCTGCAAAATTTCAAAGAGATGACAGAGCGACATCCTGAGTTGGAATTAATTTTTGATATCTGCATTCAGACTCCTCTGGGACTAGGTTGCCTAGCCACATAGTTCAGCATTTTCAGGCCCGAATTTCGGTGACAGTTTTCTTTCTAAGTCTCATATCCAGATCCATACTGAGAGTTTGCATATTTGATTTGTAGCTTATTGTTTATGCTGATTATTGTCAAATTCACATCATTTGTCCTAGCTCTCACATCTAATAATCAATTCAATACATAAATTAAATCAGCAAGAAAGAAGGGTAATTCAACCATTGCACCCAGCTCTCCCCAATAGGTCCGAAGTTGGGCCTATTAAATTATTCTTCAGTGTGAATGAGCTTGATTCCTAAATTAGACTAGTGGATACCATTCCACCTCCTCACATTTTGGTGAACCCGACATGTCTTACACTTGCATATTTTGATTGGGAGTATTCAAATCTGATTTTTCACTGTGGAATTCACAAAATCTGATTGATTTGCAATTCCACATGTGATTGCATTGCTTACTGGTTATATTTATCAAAATTATGTGTTAAATGGTGGCTTATTTCACTTCATGTTGCTTGCATTGATCCATTGCATCGAAGGGAGTAGATTGAAAATACAAATCTGCCATCAATAATCAGCAGAATGGTAATCAATCAAGGAAGATCAAACAAGAGAAAGGAATTCAAAGCAGATTATCTCAATTATAAGAAACCTGCATTCTCATTCAGCAATTTGGGTGATATAGTAAATATTATGGTATGCATTGTGGTAGTATATTTAATACATATATTTTGTATAGGCAATATTATGATATGCTATTCCTTATTTTACTTATTTCCACAAACAATCATGTGGAGGTGAGTAAGGAAATATAAGGAGGGAGAGCGGATAGGAAATTCCCTTCTAAGTATACCACCCCATGCTGGATGGATAACGTCATGCTACATGTGGACCGAAGGGAGTATTGTATCCCGCCCTTGGGTTTAGATAAGAGGAATATTCCGGGTGCCCTATTAAGGTTTATTCTCCAAACTCTATGATGGTTGATTGTTGGAATTGAATTAAGAGAAGTCAAAATAGGCGGGTGAATAAGATGACATGAATTGGGAGGGCAGAGACGAGCTCCCCCACTATGTAGACCACCCCATGTTGGATGAATGGTGTCCTGCCACATGTGGGCCAAGGGGTGTTATATCCGCCCTTGGCCTTAGTGTGAGGGACACTTTGGGCACCCTATTGTGCTTCCCTCATTCAACCCCTAGCTGGAGCTTTTTCAAACTTTGTCGGGAACCATTGATCAGATCCAATCCATGGCCGGAATTCAAATTTCAATTAGTCATTTCCTGTCAGGGAGTTAATGCACACAGACCGGCATTAATGGTGCCAATCTACATGACTTAACTCAATTTTTTCGAATAAGTTGACACAATTCTGAAGTGCAATCGATTCCAAGAGCATTTCTAAGAGCGAAGAGCAACAAAGCTGAGAAAATTTCCATGGAACATGCAGCACTCAAAAGTATTTCCAGTCTGAAGTTTGGCGCCATTAGAACTATAAGTCCATTGCTCTCTGCAGCCCTACTAAGATTAAAGTTTCTTAGGGTTCGTAAAATTTGGAAATGTCACAAATTATTTTTATTTCCACCAATTAAGCCCTAGTTTAAGTGCCAGTTTGGCGTAAGAACTGTGAGAATTCCAAAAAACCCTAAACTAAAAAATGGCAAGCTCATCCAAGAAGCCGGTTAGGGCCAAAAGAGAGTGGGAATTCAATGATGATTTAATTGACCAGTTACCCGGTTTGTTCAAGAGGCCACAACACCACCAGGTAGTTGCCTTGAACTCAGATAAATTGGAGGACAGCCAGAGGAATTGCAGAGATGCTATCATGCCAATCAATCGGTATGATTGTTCCAAGTATCTCTTTAGAAAGTGTGTGAGAAAGACCCCCATCTGCAATCCATGGCGGCTAGGGCTGGCATGGTTGGTGGTGCCAAACACCTTCATAAACTTGGACTTAACTCAGGCATTTGCGAGAAACTATGTGCCAGGAAAGAAGACAGTCTACACGGGGGAAGAAAATCCCATGGTTATATTGAACAAGGAATACATTTTGCAAAGTTTTGAAGCAGGACCCAAAATGTGACGTAAAGATTGACCTGGTAGAGCTCACCAGGGAATATGAGAGGCTATTTTATCATTATAGAGGCACAAAACTCCAATTCGATGAGCCCAAGGTCAACAACGATCACCCAAAGTTTATTAACAAGGACATAGAGCCCTTCAACTATGATAAATTTGAGGAATGTTTTCAGATGACATACTTGGTTATATGTTAGGCAAAGTTGCTGGTACGAGCATGGGCCCGAGTACGGGTACAAGAACCCAGTACATGGGTACGGGAAAAATGTTTTGCCCTCAGGGTTGTGGGTTTGGATACATGTGTGTATACAAAAAAATTAAAGAAATATATAGACTTGTAAAACTAAATACATTTGATAGTTGGTAAATATATTCACATAATTAAAATTTATAAATACTAAAGTCTAAAATAATATATTAAGTTGGTAAATTTAAATTAATTTAAATATTTAAATTTGTTTAATTATTGAATGTTAATATACAAATAAATGAGAAATGAAGTAAAAAAATATTAAATTTAAAAATTTTAAATGATAACTTTTAATAATAAAAAATTAATATAAATGAAATAATATAAATTTTAATATATTAAATGACAATTTTTATTTAAAATTTAATATATGCCCCAGGTATGCACCCGAGTGTACCCATACCCAGGCACACCCAGTGCAGGTGCGTGGGGCCAGAGGAGCATACCTGGTAACTGAGATGTCAAGTCCTTGGCCATGATGCCAACATGTTCATGCCTACCAATCTTATGCTACTGACAGTAGATGTCCAAGATTGAGATAATAGCAGATTCTTTGACAATGCCACATATTTGGAATACCATTTGAACAAGTCCCTGACATATGTGAAGAAAGACAATGCCATTGTCCACTTCCAATGGTATTCATTGCTGATGCATATTTTGTTATTCAGAGGGGATGAAATAAGACCAAGGTAAGGCGGGTTGGGCGCTGGGCTGAATCGCGGGGATACATCTGGCGCAATAAAATAAAAAGTTTAGAACCCACCAATGAAATTAAGGGCAACAGATTCACAAAAGAGGTTGCTCCATGTCCAAGAGTGGACATACATTTAGGGCAGTTCGTGCCCGCAGACCAATTATTTGCATCCTGAAGAGTATTTTGTTGAAGAAATATATAGAAGCTTGGGTCAGCCAATTAATGTCAGATTGTCAGAAACAATCAGGAAATTCTTAAGGGCAAAGGAAGGGTAAATATAAACCACAATTGGGCAGACTTGTACTTGTTTAACGAGGTCACTGTAATCAGGGTATATGCTTTCGAAGGGTCTCATCATTTACTACCCAAGATGGTATCAGACAGACTTGCATTTTTGGAAATTGTGTGGTAGATGAATGAATCCAATAAGATTAATTTTAGAGATGATAGAAAGGCCTCATTTTTTCCTTTAATCGTGAGCTTCGGTGACTAGAAAGTCACTGCTAAGGAAGATTTTTCAGTAATAAAAACGAAATTGGAATACTATAGAATCCCTTGATAGGTGCTAGAAGAGTGGATCTTGAGAGATTTATCCACCAGGCCAGATTGGCCAATAAGGACGAAGCTTATGAGCAAGATTTCTCTCTCCATGAAGATATAATCAGAAATTGCCGTAACAAGGCACAAGCAAAAATGAAAATTGAGCTCTATGAAGCAATTTTGTTCCAGAGAAGCTAGGTGAAGAATCAAACCCTTCTTATGAAGGGGTGTATCCAAAAATTGGGGACCCTGTGGAGAGAAAAAGAATAATGATAGAAAATGAGGTAAAATTACTTCAAACTATGCCTAAAAGAACTCCAAGGCCTCTCCTGTCTGCAGCACCATCTTCATCAGGTCTGGTGCTGACCACTCCATTACATCAAGTCTCTCCCCAGCCATCAATTGATCTGAGCTTTTCAAGAGGGGAGAACATGGCGATGGACACCTCAGATTAAATGGAGGTCACTCAAGCTCCAAGAATTTCAGTGGCTAATTGTCATGACCCAATATTGACATATGATCAATATATATTTAATGCATATATAATTGCTTTAAATATAAATATATCGTTAATTATTTATTTAAATTCCTTATTTTATGAGTAAAAAGAATATTAATTAATAATAATCGATCATTATAATATATTGAATGATAATAAATATATATATATATATATATATATATATATATTACAACGAGATTGACGAAGGATAGAGACGTCGATTAATAATAAATTCTCCCTAAGTTATATGATATATTATAATATAATACATCATTAATATAATGGTATATAATTTATTGTTATTATAATGTATATTAATATCAATAGATCAACAGTAATGTAAGATAATATATTGAATATCATCTCACACACACACACACACACACACACATATATATGCTATACTTTTAAATATTATATACAAGATAAATATTTGATCTCATCATATATTATAATATAGATATTATTTAATATATAATATATTATACATCTGAAATATACATTATTAAATATTAACATAATATCAATCTAAAATATATTATAGCATTTAAAACATACATTATAATATATCCCTAACAATAAACAAACCATTTCGAATGGTTCCATAGAGTCGCCTCCCTTCACCCCGCGTGAGTATTAAGGTGGAGAGGAAACGAAAAGACCAGCGGATTAGACTTTCATTTTTTTAATATCAGGAGTTTTGGAGCAGCCTTGTCTAGAAATTATTTACCATATCGGACCATCATAGAGAAAAAACGTGTATTCATCAAATTTATGATCCATTCAGCGCTCACACCCTACAGTCAGCGATAGATGGTCAGAAAGAAATAGACAGCACTTAATATTTGAACCAGCATCCTCCCAATCTACTCAGTGATAGTAATATAATCAGCATTACAGTCAACAACTACAGGCACTACAGCACACAGAAATCAATACCTATCATCAATTGGCAGGAAGAAACCATTTCCACAGCAAGACACACGGGATAGCATCCGAGAGAGTTGAGACTTATTATCGAAAGCCATCATTTCTACATCCTTAATGAATTCATCCAAATTGGACAGTAGGCTCCTGGCCTTGGGACCAAGTATTTATATATGGTATAAATCAGATATAGTGTTCTCTGTACAATCCGCCATTCATATGATCTCCATAGCAATATAAGTATAATGGAATACAATTTTAATTTCCTCTTTATCAGTTTTGAAATCAATACGGAATAAGAAGAAACAGATATGGATAGTAAGGAAGGACTTATAACAATCATTATTATAATCTGCAACCTGGGGCTGAATATGTGTTCAGGGAATATGGAATAGTAGAAGTGATAACAAGATCATATTCAAAGCATTATTTTTGCCATCACTATTAGACATATTGAGGTTCTTATCGTATTACACACATATTGTTGGTTCAATATAAATTAGTAGTTGAGATTTGGCATAATTTCCATTATTTGTTCAAGAAGCGGAAATTCAAGCAGAGTGAGTGAATGGGAGAAATGAAGTAGCTGTCCCAATATTTCAAGTTATCAGAATAGGGGACATTACACTAATCCTCCAAAGGAGAGGGTTGCAATCACATTTGAGACCTCTGATCACCTCTTCGATGATATTAGAGTAGCTGCAAGCAGAAAATCTATGGATGAGGACTCCATTGCAACAAGAGAATTCAGAGATTTTGTTTACAAGGTGAATGGTCGGGAGATCCAAAGAAGACTTAAGATCACCCCTCAAAACAAACCACAAGCTATCTCGGCATTTTGGGAAGAGGACAAAAAAGAAATGGAGGGGATAACACCCCAAAAGGTAATAGTGGATGCTTAACTTATTGATTCAATAAGGAGACACGAGGGCATTGATCTTAAGATCAATGAAGGACTTGACAAGTATTCTGGATCAGCATTTGATCCAGATACAAATGTCTTGGCCATTTGGGCCATCTCTCCTACAAAGAACAATCCATTGATCATTGAAGATCCAAGTAAGTTGATAGGCAACTCGTGGTGCATAGATTAGAAGATACACTTGCTGTTGAAGCCACTGCCCTGACAACCCACTCGGCAATGTTCACAAAGTCAGCAGTAAGAAAGATGACTGCAGAGAAGGAGAAGCTAAATGGAAGAGTTTATCATTACAAGAGCAATTGAATGTGAAATCAGGTGGCATGCCACCAATCACACTCCCTTTGCCATCAAGAGAAGAAAGGAAGTTGCAAAATCAACTAGATGAAAGCAGGGAAAGAGAGCAGAAATTAACAGAACTAAAACAAGTGAAGTTTAATTTTGCCATTGGTATGCTCTAGAAGAAAGCGGATAAGCTAGTGCCACTTGTTGATAGGTTTTAACAGAAGCGTGATATTATGAGAAGAATGTTTGCAGAACAAAGGAGGCCAAAACTCAGATTGAAATGTTGGGAGAAGAATGTTGCTCCTAAGATTAATGTTTTTAATTTTCTTTCAAAACAGCCACATTTTGATCAAAATTCTTTAGTTTTTTCTTAGAAACTTGTAAAAATCTACCAATTGTCAGGGAAATGTTGAAGCAACATAAGAAATACCACAAATACATTGTCCTGGGATATAGTTGATTTGACAAAAATAACATGCCCATTACAAAAATTCTAGAGGGATGATGAGACTTTGAAAAGTTTGTTTGAATAGAAACAAGAGTTTTCCCAGTTAGCAGTCCCAATAATTGCAACCATAAATGCAGATGAAGAAAAGGTTATTGATAGCCTATGTTCAAATCTGGATAAATTATCTCAAGTTGAATACAGCATGCTTACAATTAATAAAGTTAGGGTCATGGAGGAAAATAAGGAGTATGTTCAACATCTGACAAACATCAATAGACTCCCATGTCCAGACAACTAAGCAGAGAATGGAAAACGACAGCTTGTTGTACCCCTTTTTGTCTTCTAGTGTCACATCATCATATCATGGGCCTCAACATTTTTTAAAATGACATGAAATGAATATAAGAATGCAGGATTTAATTTGCATTTCCATCGATCATCTCCCTGGCTACTTTTTGAAGAAGAAATTAATGCAAAAGATTTGATTCATCTCCTGAGTTATCTAAGAAGCTTCAAAGGCTATAACATCAGAGCAAAGAGTTTAATATGAGCAGTAGTTGTTAGGAGAATCAAATCAATCTTGGCTCAGTTTGCGGACACAGCAGGTTATTCATCAACAAAAGTAACTTCCTCAACTACCACCAGCAGCAATCGAGGAATGTTTTTGTCTCTTCTGCAGCCTTTTTGGATTATTTTTTGCAACTTCAGGTGGTTACGTACCAAAACTGACAGATGTACATGGCCCGATGCTTGTTGCTCCCTTGTTCTATAAAAGGGATTTCAAAGCCATTTTTGAGAGGTTCTTGTAAATACTGTTAGGTCTAGAGTATATGGAAGATAGTTTCAGTTTGTAATTGTAAAAGGTTTATACAGTGATTGTCATAGCAGTTTTAAACATCAATGAAGAGAGTTACAAATTGTCTTCATGATTGTACATCCAAAGTTGTATAAAATCAATATATCAAAAATAAATTGACTTTGTCATTACAATTTTCTTGTAACTGTGTGAATGATTTTCTTCTTTTTCAAGGAAAGAACTAAATACTTGAAAAAATTCACTGTAACTTTGAATGTATGGTTTGGATAACTAAGCACAGTTTGTAATTCTATGAGAAGGTCAATTAATGTAAGGCATTAATAAAGATGGCCACTATTATTAGTAAGTTTTTAGTTTAAACACAGTTGCTCTCTTAAATTTGACTCCATTTACCCTAGGATAGGCACAAGTCAAGTGTGTTTCCATCTGCAAGTTTCATTAACAAATTCAAAAATCTAAATCAGTTTCGATTTCATGTTATGTAAGAGTGGTTTAATTTAGATCTCAGCTCTCACTACTACATGAATGTTGTAATATCAAAGAATGGAGCCAAATCTGATGAAGTATGGCATTTCCTTGGTATACTTTCATTGAGAGCTATCTGTTTTGAAGAATATCTAACAATAAATTGTTAAATCTAAAGGTATTGTTAAGGGACACCTCCCTAGTGTAGGGAGTTGAGCTGGCCGTGTCTCCCAAAAGATGAATCTATTCAGGAAGTTGTTAAGGATCTCACAGGAGGCTGTTAGACCATGTCACGAATCCCAAGGGGGCATCTTGGACACGTTCCAACAATCTCCCCTCAACGTTACCCGAGGGGATTCGAACTTGTGACCCTGCTCTGATACCACTTGTAGGGAATTGAGCTGGTTGTTTCTCCCAAAAGACGAATCTATTCAAGAAACTACTATCATCCCAGTTAAAAATCTCATAGGAGGCTGTTAGACCATGTCACAATTCCCGAGGGGGTATGCTAGACATGTTCCAACACCTTGGTCTTGCAGAGCCTAAAGAGTAGAAGATCACAACCCTTAGGTTGTATCTTGTCAAATGGCCATTGACCCAAGAGCTTCAACATTGAACATGGCTAATTCACAGAGTTTTCTTAGACAATCAGTTGATTAAACCAACATATACTCCGTGCCTTACATGTATTTATGTGCATTACTACATGCCTTACATGTTTTACATGTATACTTCATGTCTTACGTGCATTTATGTGTATTGTTTCATGCCTTACATGTTATGTGTATACTCCATGCCTTACATGTATTTATGTGTATTGATTTATACCTTACATGTGTTACATGAATGCTTCATGCCTTACATGTATTTGTGGATATGCTTCGTATCTTATGTGTTTTCTTGTAATCCCCCCCCCCAATTTGCCCTAAAAACACAATTGCACAAGATTAGGGTTAGGGTTTACCATATTTAGGGTTTCTTCAGTTATGTGATCCATAACTTGAAATCCTGCAACACAATTAGGGTTTATTTATAATCATAATGTCATAATTAGGTTTCTTTAATTTATAAAAAACATATATGAGGGATGTATATCAAATCAATAGATTGCTAGAATTAACTTTAGGGTGACCCAACCATAGAGGTGATAAGGTAGGGTGACTTGGCGAGGTGACCTAGAAACCTCCTACCCTAGGCTCGAATGTAATGTCTCATACTAGGAAGTTGTCAATTTCAAATGCTTAACACATCACTATGCCACCAAATTAATTCAACTTAAGGATACAATGAATAATTTAGAATACATTTGGTAATTAACATATCTAAGCCCACTTCCATACTTCTCTCCTAAACTCAACCCTACAGAGATTGTGGATTTACTTGTCATAGGGCGCTTGACACCAATCTATAAAAGGTTCCCCTCAAGGCTTTGGGACCCCATCCTTATCCCGTCTTGGGATTCACCTACCCTCTATGGATTTACTTTGCCTCTCCCTACACAACACCAACCTTTCCTTTAAGGGGCTATAGCAAGAGATTAAAGAATAGGCTATATATACTAATATCTCATGTATTACCGCTATATATACAAATGTATAAAACATAGTATACATATATAATTTCTGATTTCATTATTAATATATATATATATATTGATTATTCTTAGTATTATATATACATTTACTATTTATGTAAAATATAGTATGAGTAAGTCTAATTTCATTGTAACCAATATCAATATGTGTGTATTGGTTCTCTTATTCTTAGTAGAATCCAAATATATCATTCGGTAAATCAATATTAAACTCTTATTACGTACAATACTTGTCATGCATGTAAGGAATTCATTTTCACTCTTATTACGTACAATACTTGCCATGCATGTAAGGAATTCATTTTCTTTCTTATCTCTTCCTAGTGAAGAGTAACAACTATATTTTATACTTTCTTATTCTTCCCAAACTGTTCAGTGTACCATGTATGTTTTATAATCTATATTTCCCTACCTCCTCTGATTTCGTATACCTCTTATATCTTACCATACGATGAGATGTCTCCAAGGGGCGAGTCTATTATCTTTAGTAATCTTTGCTCGTCACCTGACTAATCATTGATCATTTTCTATCCTTAAACCGATTCATTGATCTTCACCCTTCGTCAAGACTCAATACTTGTTTAGAATGTCATAGTCGAATGGACAGAATTCCCAGTAATACTCAATCCGAAGATGGATGATATTATTTGTGCATTGATGATTTATATTCAAACGTAATTGTGCTTTCTCTCCATGGGTGATGTTGCTAGATACGGATACTAAGATCGCACTACCAAATCAGCGACAACAATATTGTATTTGTTGATCATAGGCTTAATACGGGCTTCGAGGGCTTCGACACTAGAGTCGTCTTGAGTGTCTCGATGAGGGTCGATTGCTATGAAGTATCAATGATTTGTTCCCCTTAACCTTCACAAATATTAATTTCCATCTCTAGTGTTGATGTTTGTAGCTGCAGGAGATATTCTGATTACCTGCGATGGTGCTCTTTCATATACTCGCGTTCGGAATGTGAAGAGACATGCGTTTGGAAATATGAAGAGACACGCATTTGGAAAATGAAGACTTACGGTTATAATATGAAGAGTCTCTCGGTTCAAGTCTTGAGGAGTTATGTTTTTGAAGAGCCTTGGAACTGTATATATAATATATCATTGCTTTGTGTGCTAGGATGCTTACTGAGTTGGGTTATTCTATACAACAAATATAGATAGTCTATGGAGTCAATTCTGATATATGTAATAAGTTGAAGAGTTTGCCATATTCAATTGGAAGCATTGTACTCAGACCTGTTATTTAATAAAAGAGATATTTTTGGTGTGGCTGGGTTTTTCCCCTCAAGTTGGAGAGTTTTCCAAGGATAAATGTTGTGTTTTATTATTTCTTATTTTGATCTTTTGCTTATTTTTCATTCCTGGTATTAAAACATTAACATTCAGAAGATAGCCTTTAATCAATATAGACTTAGGATATCATTGCTTTTTCAAAAGTATTTGACACGATTAAGATGTGAACCATAGTAGCTAATCATGTGTCACTAACATTCAACGTTTTATCCATTATCCCTACGGTATTGATGAATCTCTAGTCAATGCCGATCATTAATATTAAAATATTAAATATTAAAATATGAACTATTAATTGAACACCCATTTATGATGAAGGGGACTCCCCTTAATACCACAAGTACATGACAGAAACAACAGAAATTTGCAAGAACAGAAATTTGGCTTCTTATTGGCTCCACAAATGTGGAATTACAAACTTCAGAATTACAATATCAAAAGCCACATAGGCATCCCTTGCAATAATTTGTAGGACAAAGCCTCAAATAACCACCCAGAACTACTCTAGAAAACACCACGGGCCTTCCTTAAATAGGCAATTTTCCACCGCCCGAGAAGGTTCCAAAAATCTAGCCATTAAGGCCGACTACCCTTAGCATTTAATTATTTTTCACTTTTATTACAAAAGGGTCGGCTTTAAATATTTGCAAAACATGAGATTAGGTAGCCCAACTTTCGGAAGCCATAACTTTTGAACCGTAGCTCCGATTGGCTATTATAACCACTTTCCGGAAAGGGGAGATCGCAATCTACACTGCTTGACTCGCGAAACGCCAATTAGCCGGGGGTTCGACCTCGATCCGGAGCCCTCTAAGGTCCTGAAAATTGAGCTCAAAGGTTTTGCACCCTAAAATCTCAACAGTAAATCCTTAATAACTTCGCCAATATAGATGATCTGGCAATGAAATTCAACTGGCATTCTTATATGACTAAG
>MU225316.1:3511449-3535645 GCA_018584345.1 Thuja plicata
ATTATTTTTCACTTTTATTACAAAAGGGTCAGCTTTAAATATTTACAAAACATGAGATTAGGTAGCCCAACTTCCGAAAGCCATAACTTTTGAACTGTAGCTCCGATTGGCTATTATAACCACTTTCTGGAAAGGGGAGATCGCGATCTACAGTGTCTGACTAGCGAAGCGCAAGTCAACTGGGGGTTCAACCTCGATCCGGAGCCTCTAAGGTCCTGAAAAATGAGCTCAAAGGTTTTGCACCCTAAAATCTCAACAGTAAATCCTTAATAACTTTGTCAATACAGATGATTTGGCAATGAAATTCAACTGGCATTCTTATATGACTAAGATGAACCTTCACCTAGAAAATTAGAACATTCTAGTTCAAACGACCAACTTACTAAAAATAGTAAGTTTCCAAAAATAGCAACTTTGTACAAAATAGCCCTTATTGAATAGAAAAACACATATTTTTGGGTGATGCAAGATTGCCCTTACACCCAGGATGCTCCTGCATCAATTTACCTTGGTGGGGTTTTGGAGGAGCATTCACAACAAAGTGCCCCAAAATTCTGTCCTTCCTAAGCCCAAAGGCAGTTCACTTTGTCCCCCTTTGGCCCCATGGGGACTCCCTAGTCACAACCATGAGGTGGAGTGCTTAGAAGGTGGTCTCATAGCCATTCTCCCAACTGTAACTACCTTATTTTCCTTATCATGGTTGATTATAGCAGTCAGAAAATATAAATATACATAACATCTTATACATACTTTCTATATTAAGTCATTGAACCAGCAATATATCTACTATTGTAAAATCAGATAATTATAAAGTACTTATTACTTCAGAGGTATCCAGATGTGCCAGAATTATCTTATTAATGCAGATGTACAGAATTATTCTATTTATGCAGATGTACAGAATTATACTACTTATGCAGATTGAATAATCTTATTATGTATGGAAACCCATACCACAAAATATATATTTAACACTGTAGGTTACAATGTAATTCGTACTGGACATATATTTTTTCCTCATATGATCCGATTTCCTTCCTTTTCCTGATTTGATAATTGAATAAGTGATGGAGATTGCTTTCTTATACCATGTGTTTTGGAATGGCGAGCCATGTGTAAAGGATGTGACTCCTGTCTTTTCTTAGACACGTCCTTCCATAACCAATTTGTTATCTTATGAAGATCGATTAGATCGCTGCACATGGAAATCCGCACCGTTGATGATGTCTCTCTTTGTTGTATGTGGTGTTTGATTGTTCACCTATTTGTTGTTTTAACCTCTATTAATCCATATCAATATGTTACCAAATCATTGTTGTAAGCAGACAGCCTATATCGAGAGTTGGCAGTCTATTTGTCTTAGTCAATATAATTGATGCTCTCGTTAATGTTAATGCCCTCTCCTTAAATCGATAATCTTTAATCAGTTGATTAGTTTAGGTGTTGATCATAGATTTCATACTCCTTAACACCAAAGTTGTCACGAGAGTATTCTGATGGTCGATTTGCTATGAAGTATCGATGGCCCTTCAGATGATCCATGGCTCCCTCAATCTCTGTAGATATTAATGTCCGACGGCAATTATCTAATGAGTCAAATCCCGATATTATAGTCTTAAGAAGTCGCTGTTTTCCCATCTATGTGTGGCCTTAGTTACTATTGGGTTCTGCCAGTTCATTGTCTATTGGCTGGTGACTCTTTTCTACATATGCTTGCCTTGTGTTGGACAGTTATAAGTTTCAATCTTTGATTTAAACTTATGAAATCATATATCGATTCTTGCTTCCTTAAGACGTTGAATGGGGATATGAAAGACATTGTGAAATCTCACTACTATGAGACAATTTCTAACCAGAGATGTGTATTGTTTCATGCCTTACATGTGTTATATGGATGCTTTATGGCTTCCATGTATTTATGTCTATGCTTCATTTGTATTTATGGATATGCTTCGTATCTTATGTCTTTGCTCCATGTCTATCATGTTTTCAGCATGATACTTCATGTGTGTGTTTCCCTTCCTAATGTATGCCTTATGTCTTGAATATGCTTCATATCATGTCTGATGTGATTCCAGCAAGTTTATCTATGTGTTTTAACTTTTATCAATACTTGTAAGTGTTCAAGACGCATATTCTTGCATTCAAATTAAAATGGGGTACATGTTTTAGATTATCAAGGTCGTTCTTTCTGCAAACATGAGTCTCATAGTCCCCTAAATAATATTGGTAAGGCACTAGTAAAAACAACATAGGGATTGTTGGACATGACAATGCCATGATAATCTATAGGGTTTGTGCCAAAGAATAGGAAGGAAGAATAAAAATACTCTTACACCATGAAGTGATAGAAAGAAAGAGAGAGAGAAAATATTTTTGACATTGTTGAGAGAACATGATGAGTATAGTAAGGAATCATGTTGAGAACTTGAGAGTAATAACCTTTCACAATAAATTCATGACAAACAATAGCAAGGCACTAAGTCAGGACAATAGCCATAAAATCGTGCAAGGCGCAGTCTATATTAACAGTACCATGCCCTAGGGCACACCCAGAGTAAGAGCTATTAACTTCACAACTACTTCCAGACCTATCTCATTGATCAATAGCCCTTCATAAAATGGTACAACCCTTCGAACATTGTTAAGAAATTTATCGCTCTACTTTCTTAACTTTGCCTTAGATATAATCATCCAATGGCTTATAAAGCATGAAACGTAGACATATCTATATACCTATCAGGAACAGTATGTAATGATGGAGTAAAACATCATTTAGGGTATTAGGTATTTCTCGATACTGTCATAAGTTGTACTTGATACTCTTGGTACCAAGATCTCTTCCGTTTCCTAACCCTAAGCAGTACTTATCACTTCACAAACTGCTGCTCATGCATAGTGAAACACCACTAAGACCATATTCTAATTACAAAGAATGATTGAACATAGTAATCTGTCACTATCCTTATGCAGTCAACATCATACCCTTTACAATTGTGTTAGGGTACAACTACCGTACAAACCATGGGATTTAGTAAAAAAATTCCTAACATGATAAGGCCACCAATTGAAGTATAGTTAACATTACCATTTCACACTCTTATCTGCTATACATAACAGAGCTATTTTATGTATGATGTGGTCAGTCATCAATAAAGAAACTGAAACACATCTATGACAGAGGATTACTTAGCTCTCAAACAATGTTTATGATCCAAATAGTATTATTAAATTCCTACCACCTATGAAGAGATTCTATTGTAGAGCAATGAAAAATTACCCAGGGAAGAAACAGGGAATCATTCTTAATAAGGCAGATGATATCATCTACTATGCATCACCATAAAGTTTGCATCTATAAAAAGAAGACAAGCATTAATAGAGAACATCACTTATTAAGGTCATAGATGTGTGTCATGCATCTAATCCTCATCCTAATGTATGGGAAGTTCCTCTTTCGACTTTACCTCAAAGAAATAAACCACTATTAATTCCTTGTAGATATAAAGGGGGAAATACATTTCAGGCTTACAACGCTACTGCAAGATGACCTATGATCCTTCACTCCGAGGATGAGAGAAAACTTGACTTAGAATTATAAACCATGCCAATTTCTAACCCTTGGTAATGTTGTTGATAGTTATGACAAAACATATCTTGGTCCAAATTAACAACCTGATATAATATCAGAATAGCGCAGTGGAAGCTTAATTCTAATATAGTTTCCCTAAGAGAAAAGTTAGGAGTTGCATACATCAAACCTTTCCCTATTTGGAGTCATCTTGAATACTTTCTCCATGATCATTCCACTATTGCTTGAGGACAAGCAAACTTCATAAAGGCAGACTGTCATGTCCCCAAACTAAGAACAGATCTAGTTCATACTTACAAATATTAATGCCTAGTCGGCTAAATGAATAGGGCCAGCCCAAAATAAAAGAAATAAAAAAATGAAATAGAAGCATTATCTAAATTGAAGGGCCAACCAGATTAAAGGAATACATTTTATATATATATATATATATCACCACCTTGTACCTATCAGAATGACTAAGAAAAAGCCCTACAAACGGAAAGAATCGTAAACCCTCCCCAGTTAGCGATTTGTCTTGAGTCAATGATATTAATTATCATTTATTTTTAAGTGGTGGAAACCATCACCAAGTAGTAATCCTTGAAGAGTAGCGACTGCAAAGAAAGGGTGGCAGTTGCAAACAAATGTGTCTCTTCAAGACTAAATATTAGAATATTGTAATGTTTCTTTAATGGTCATCTTAGCTAGTCTTTAGTTTATTAGCTAGTTTCTATTTTCGTCTTTAGTTCACGATTGTTTCTTTTAGAAACATCGTCTTTGTAAATCTATATAAGGAGCTTTCATCTCCTCTGTTTAATACAACATCGATTTACCATAACATAGTATCAGAGTAGGTTGATGGGATTTTATAAAATTTGGCAAAAATTTAAAAAAAAAATCAAGCCTCTTATGATCTAGAAATTTTTTCCAGAAATTTGTCTTTCAATTTTAAAAAATAAAAATCGTTGAGGTATTTTATGAAAAATTTGTGGTTCATCTTCAAAGATTTTTGTTGAAAATCGCAAGCCTGGTTGAAGGTTTTGATTGCACAATTTCCTAGTTTGAGCAAAAGTCTTTGATTTTCGAAGGTTGCATGTGTTTTTTGTGAGTTGCATGGTGCTTGCATACGTTGTTTCCCATGCGAAGTCTCGTGTTTTGCCGCATTAAGGTTTCTTTAATGGGTTTTCATATTTTTTCCCTTAAAAATTTTCTGATGGGTTTTCATAATTTTTTCCCTTAAAATGTTTCTAATAGGTTTTCATAATTTTTGCCTTAAAAAAAATTCTGATGGGTTTTCATAATTTTTACTCTTAAAAAATTTTTGATGGGTTTTCATAATTTTCTCTTTAAAAAAATTTCTAGTGGGTTTTGATTATTGTCCCTTGAAAAAAAATTATTTTGGGTTTATAATTTTTTCCTTAAAAATTAAGGGTTTGCTCTTGTCAGGGAGGGCTCTCTGGTTTCTATAAAGGTTTTATCATTTTTCCCTTAAAAACGATGTTTTGTATGCTGATCCATGTCTCAGATTTTGTGTCAGCTATTTGTTTGGTTTCTCGATTTTATCCTCAAAAATCATTTCTGAATTTTGTAATTCTCAAAGTTGTGTGGGATTCCTTTGTGGGTTTTTACCGTCTCTTTGAAACAAACGATGATTTGTAATCTTGGGTTTGGCAATTGTTTCCTCAAAATATGACTTTTTGCAGTCTATTCTGGGGCTTCGCGCTCTTCTGCAAAAATTTGGAGGGTTTTCTAATTTTTCCTCAAAGTTGTGGCAGGTGTTCTCGGTGTGTCTCTGGCTACAGGGAGGGACAGCTCTATTATCCAACATCAAGTTGGACATTTTGTGATGATTTCTTATCAGAAGTTTTGCAGATTTTGGGAGTGTTAGTGACATACTCATCTCATTGGCAAAGTCAGTGGCAGGCTCTTGTCTCTTGTTGCAGAGCATTCTGAAGTGGGCAGCCTTGTTTATTTTTTGTGGACAGATTTTGGCTACTCTTCATCATTGACATTCTGCAGATCCAGGGAGGGTCCCAGCAGCAGCAGAATATTCTGAAGAATTTATGACCACAAGACATGTACAATCTTTTGCAGGGTAGTTAGACTATGACCATTAAGGGAGGGTATTAGAATATTGTAATCTTTCTTTAATGGTCATCTTAATTAGTCTTTCCTTTATTAGGTAGTTTCTATTTTCGTCTTTAGTTCACGATTGTTTCTTTTAGAGACATCGTCTATGTAAATTTATATAAGGAGCTTTCATCTCCCTCTGTTTAATACAACATCGTAAATCTATATAAGGAGATTTCATCTCCTCTGTTTAATACAACATCGATTTACCTTAACATTAAAGGACGTGACGTTTCCCACCGTATAAAAGGGAGGGAATCTCATTTGAGGAAATCATCGAATGATCAAGAACAAGAAGGAAAAAAGGGGAATAAGAATTAGAGCAGTCTTATTTCAGCAGACACATGAATACATATTATTGCAACAGCCATATGAATACATATTATTACAGAAGAGATATGAATACAGCAGATTTAAAAATAGAATATACAGATCAGAGAAAGGATCATCAAATGGAAAGAAACATTGGATTTACGATCAGAAAATCAGACCCACTGAAATAATAAGGCAATGGTTCTGTAGAGGAGACACCTCTTTTGAGAAAGGTTATCCTTGGCAAAGGTTGTGACTGTTCATCCCCTCTTGAGGACTATATAAGGCAAACCTCTTCTTGGAGCAAAGCATTGAAGGGAGCATATCAAATATACAAACCTGCGATCAATAATCAGCAAACTGGTAATCAATCAAGGAAGATTGAACAAGAAAAAGGAATTCAGAGCAGATTATCTTGATTATAAGAACCTACATTCTCATTCAGCAATTCGGGCGATATAGTAAATATTGTGGTATGAATTGTGGTAGTATATTTAAAACATAAATTTTGTATACTTAATAATATGATATGCTATTCCTTGTTTTACTTATTTTCCCACAAGCACTCATGTGGAGGTGATCAAGGAAATATAAGGAGGGAGAGCATATACAAAATTCCCTTCTAAGTAGGCCACCCCATTATGGATAGATTGCATCCTGCCACATGTAAGCCAAGAGAAGTATTGTATCCCGCCCTTGGGCTTAGATAAGAGGAATCTTCCGGGTGCCCTATTGCAGTTTCCTTGGACAGCTGGGCTTAGTGTGAAGAATGCTTTGGGCACCCTATCGTGCTTCCTGTTGTAAGGTTTTCACACCCTCGCCCCATTCCAAATAAGGACCCCTTCTTTTGCTTTGGCAGTAGGAGTAGTCACTTAGTTTGCCTTGGTTTAGTGGCAGTATTTGAAATCTCTGAGCCAGAGAGAGATGAGTTTGAGCAACTTTTGCCCATTTGGGGCCAAACCAGTTGATCTCTTAAATGAGGGATTCAGTTCTTAGTCAAGTAGCGAGATGGATTGAGCTGGACGTCTAGAACTAGTTTGAGTGAAGTAAGTCCCAGTTGTAAGCCAAGTCTTGTCAACTAATAAAGAATGAAGTGAGATGTTGAAATTGAAAAGTATGGTGAAGGAAAACACTTGGTGACAATTGAAATGGAGAAGAGCGAGACAAGAAAGAACACTTGGTCGATGAAAATGAAGAAAGATGAAGTCAAGATGATTACTAAAGGAGAAGTCAAATTGATGCAACTATGAGATTGATTTGAGAATAAAAATATGAAGTTTGGAAGCTTTGACGAAAAGAAATGAGGAGAAATGAGCAAGAAAGTCAAATAGCAAACGACGAGCGAAGAAAGAAATCTGTAAGTCCAAACCTTGACAGCAAGGAAGGGACAAGAAGGGGTCAGATTCCGACCCCCTCTTGTCCAAGCTTGGACAAGGAGAGGTCGGATTCCAACCCTCCCTTGTCCATGAAGGCATTATATTTTTCCATTAGTATACACAAGGAAAAACATGATCTACACCCTCGGTTTACACTACACCAACAGACAGGGCACAGCACTACCCGACGCCAAGGTTACACGATACTGCCAAGTTCAAAGCATCCCGACAAACACTATTTAGTGTTACCCGATGACAAAAAGGTTAAAGGAACCCGACGAGTAACAACAGTGCAACCCGACGGAACAGCAACGAGAGGAACCCGACAGATGAAGGGAACCCGACGATCAGTTCAACAAAGGAACGCCGACAAACTTTCAGTTCAACCCGACGACCAAGAACCGACAGTCAGTTACATCCCGCAAAAAGTGGATCTAACTTTCCACGTCAGATAAATCACTGAAGTTGTATATATAGCTTCTTGATTTATTTTTAAAACCATTATGTGCGGAGGAAGCAATGTATTTATTATTATTTTAATTAGTTTTACTAATTTAAAACATGCAAACTAAAGATCAAGGTCAAAATGTAAACCTTGGATCTAAGAGTTAACATTGTAAATGCGTGATTCTAAGATAGGTCAAATACTTGCATAAATAGATGCTCAATCTATTGTGAACATGTTGTTGTTCGATGAAGATTGTAGCCACAAAGAGCATCTAAAGACCAGACAAGAAATTTCATGCATAAGGACAAGAACGGATCAAATCAGTTTCAAGAACAAGAACACAGGCTACCGACAAGCAGAGAAAGGTATTAATCAGTTAAGGTGATATTATTATTATAAGAGCTTTAATGGATCTGTAATCAACAATTGCAGATTGCATACAGTCAGGTCAATCATATGTACTCATTCTAACAAGTGCAGTACACTTAAGAAATCATTTCAAGAAAGGTGGACTTAACAGTCCTATTGTAAATCTCTTAATCAAGTGCACACTTAAATCAGTGTTGCTAAAACTCTAAACAGAGTAGATCTTAACAGGTCTCCACTTTAATACTCCTAAAAGGGTAGATCATCAAAAGTGATCAAGTGTAAGCCTTTACCGGCTCCCTTCCATTCTGCAGATAGTGAAGTTTTGTGAGTGCCATCCCCACCGCAGTTTTTACTTCCTAACAGGAGTTTTCTGTGATATCATATCTTGTGTTATGTGTTTATTACTTTCATGAATGTTTCTATGAATGTTGCAAACAATTAAAGATTATGAATTAATACTACATGCATAAGAAAGAACAACAGTAATGGTCGGTAATACAGTAAAGAATGATTACTAATGATGAATGGTGAAAAGAGTTAAAAGTTTTAGAGGTACTAATTCACCCCTACCCTCTCAGTACTACTTCCCATTAAATCCAACAATTGGTATTAGAGCTAAGTCTCTTCTTGGAAAAGCTTAAAGGCTTAAGAGCAAAGATCATACAGAGGAGAAATACAAGCTTGATAAGAATATTGAGAATAAAAAGCTTGAGATACAGATGTTCTATGAACTGTATAAAGAAGCGAGAATCAAGATGAGAGAGCTGCTGGATGAGAGGAAAGGTATGGCAACCCGGAGCAATGAAAAAGATTATCAAGAAAAAGAGATTCCAAATTTCTTTGAATCTTCAGGATCAAATGCAAGTAATACATCAGATACATCAGAAGAGAACATCACAAATCTGAAGGAGATCAATCAACATCTGACAGAGCAAATAAAGATGCTGCAAATTGGTCAAGAGAGCCAGATGGTAAGAATGATTGATGTGATGAGTTCTGCTAGACATGCTGAAACAGAAAGAACACTTGCTATTGATGACAGAAGGAAGATTACAAAGAAGCTACAGGAGGAGTTAGAAATTCAAAGACATGCTGAGCATCACCATGAGATCACAAATCAGATTATTCTAATGAGTCAAGAAGCAAACAGAATGAATATAGAACTCATTGAAAGAGTGCAGGCTATCGGTGAACTAAGAAAAGAAAATGAAAAACTAAAGCATGAGGTTAGAATTCAGCAACAGCATAATGAAGTTATCAGAAAGGCTGAATAGAGCAATAAAAGAATGGATAATTTTCTTGAAGGGTAATGAAGAGTCAACAACAACAACGGTCTAGGCTTTACCGAAAATGGAGAATCATCAAATCAAGCCAATCCAAAGAATGTCTATGAAAATCCAAGACCAAGAAAGCTGACATGCAAACACTGTGGAAAGCAAGGCCACACATCAAAAGTGTGCAAAGGCAAAACGAAAGGTATTCCTAAATCTACATCTTCATTCATAGGATCCTGTTATAAATGTAATAAGAAAGGACATAAAGCATATGAATGTAAGTCTAAGTTAGATCAACCAAAGAAGGAAACCTACATGGACAAATATTGTCCTACATGCAAGATGAATGGGCACACAAGTCTTGAATGTTGGAAAAAGAAAAGGCAAGCATGGAAGCCTAAAGGTCAAGAAACTCCCTATCAACCAAAGAGAATTGGTAATCAATGTGTATGGGACTACAATACATGGACAAACTGTACAGCATGTGGTAGATATGGTCACATTGCTGCAAACTGCATGAGGGCATGGACCAAAAGGTCTAGAGGCTGGTCAAACCCCGGAATGGCATGCTTACACTGTCACAAAGTTGGTCATCTCAAGAAAGATTGCAAAGACCGAATGATAGAGACAAGCACATATCCCAATGGAAATACCATTGAAGATATCCGGAGGGCTAGAGACAAAATGTGGAGAAAAGCTTCAAGCAATGATGAAGCTGGACCAAGCAATAAAAATGGTGACACCCCATCCAATGGATCCGGTGACATCACCACCCCCACTTAAGCTGAACAAGTATGGAACTACACTACACCAAGTCATATTTTGCATCAGTTCCATTATACAATTGATAGATAGTCAAAATCTGAATAAATAAAGATACATATTATGTTACTTGTCACAATTTTGAGAAAACAACCTCATCGGTATACACATACCGAAAATCAGCAATGAACACAATGGATGAGTTGTTTACACTTACCGGAATTTGTCGGTCAACACATAAAATGGTTAAGTTACCAATGTAACCCGACACCCGTTGGTAAGGAAGCAAAGTTACAAAGTTGTCATGACAGAATACCGATATCCGTCGATAAAAGCAAAATTATTAACAGTTGTCCTGAGCATCATGTCAAGCACCGACGATGATTTTGAAAGTCTTCCCGACGAACTCCGTCTTCATGTCCCGACGAAGTCGTTGAGCATTTATGACAAAGACTTAGGGCAAAAAGTCTATAAATAGACTACGAGAGCACTTCATTTTGCACCTGCCATTTGAAGAGAAAGCAGAGCGATTGAAGAGCATTCGACAGAGCGACCTCAACACGATCCAAGCACACAGCAAACAGATCATTCACCATTATCACGGATCGAAGCAAGTACCGAGGACACCAAAAGTATTTTATCATTATTTATCAAGAAAGCCCTAAAACTTGAAAAACAATGGCAACCACGTCGAGAAACATAAAGATCAAGAGTGATAAGAAGAATGTGGTTAGGTTAATCAAGAATAGCACCTCTGTAGAGCCCAAATACAAGTTATGCCCGGAGATTGCATCGCAACCCGATGAAACAAGCGCGTTTTCTAAGATTCCACCTAGGGTTTTGCTTATAGAAGACGTTAGGTCTTATATTCACTGCAAGATCGCCGAAATAGGAGATCTAGAGATGGATGAAGCTTATAAGAAGCTTTGTGATGCAGAAGGGAACCTAAAGGAAGAGCACAAACACTTAGAGGTTAAAGAGATAACTAATGCCCTACATTTCCCGAGGGAATTCAAGATCGACTAGATTAGATTGGTACTTAGCAGAATGCATGACCAGAAGTTGTGGTTAGATCAACCCAAGCAAATCACTAAGGATGTCCTCCGTGCTGTCATTGGTTATCCACTAACCGACAAGCCTAAGGGTCACACACATCCTTCCAGGCAAGAAGTTGAAAATCTTACTAAAGCTGAATGGGATAACAGAGGTCTGAAAGTAAACACCATCATCGACGAAGAACTAAGATTCGGTGCATGTGTGATTGGGTACAAGATATTTCAGGCAAGCAGGCTGAACAACATATCGGTAACATTAGTAAGCACAGCTTACAAAATGGTGACCAAGGGCATACAAATGGATCTGTGTGAGATCCTTCGAAAGCAACTTGATGAGAACATGAACACAATCAGGTCGGCGAAGACCAACACATGTAAGTTCGGCTCACTTATCATGTGTATCTTTTTCTACTTTCAAGAATACTTTCCTTCAGTAGGAAAAGTGAAAAGGGACACTACAAAACCGGTGACATTACAGACTAGTGAACTAATTAAGTCACTAGGAGATAATTTTGAAACTGTTATGACTGCATACTTCCTTGAATTCAAGGAAAAGATGATGGAAAGAACAAGGATCCCTGAACAACTTATTGAAAAACATAGGGATGAAATATGTTTTATGGTGGGCACAGATTTCACCCACATCAAACCGGTTGTACCAAGGACAGCTTGGTTAGCACCACTGGATTATGAAATCAACATAGATCAAGCAATCAATGCTATTGATGCATTGATCAATGAGCCTATTGACAACAAACAACCAAGGTTTGGAACCTATGAAGAGGCTAGATCAAAGATAAAAAGAGGCCTAGAAATCAAGAAAATTGTCAATAAAAAGGATAAGATGGTTAAGAATCTCAAGAAGATTCTATCAGTTACTGAGGAACAAGAACAACCAGAGGAAACCGATGAACAGGGCACCATCGGTGAAGGGCATGATGAACAGAAATCAGATTCTGAGGAAACTGAATCTGATACACCTCCACCTCCTACAAAGAAGCAGAGGACAAGGAGTCAAACTGCAAATACCGATACCACACCTCTTAAGAAAGGTCAAGTAAGGACCTATAAGAGGAAGCAGTCAGCCAAACAAGCAAAGCAGCAAACTGTGAAGACAACACCTACAAAGAGGAGAAAAAGAATGGTCAGAACTAAGGCTGACATTGAGGATTCTAAAGAAGATGAGCCTGATGTGACAAAGAAGAATTTCAGAAATCTAACAATTGATGAGGCTGTTGAATCCATTGCTACATGTGGTACAATGACTGATAAGAAAATCAGACAATGGGATACACTCAAACTAGAGGACCAAAAGAAGATACAAGAAGCAATCATTAGGTCAATGGTGAAATTTAAATATGTACCAGCTGAATTTGTAAATCAAATACCCAAGGAACTGGGTAATAGAATATCCCAACAGTGGTCATATGCTCTACAGACCGAAAGAGAAGCAAGGGAGAGGGTACTTCTTACACTTATGCCTCCCGAATCTAAGGTTGAAGAAATCAAAGAAATTATGAAGAAGCACTTAGGAAAGTTTGTAGCCAAGATAAGGGCTTACAAAGTGCTTGAAGATAAGTTCATAGAGCTAGACACAATGACCGAAACAAAATGGAGACAACTCCTAGATCTGCCAGCAGAGTCAACAAGTCGTGAGGAACAGTTACTTCTCACCGACACACCTCATAGAGAGGAGGAGAAAGACAAGGCAAGTCCTCGGCACATTGCTTTGGACAATGTTGAAGACATGGAGCAAACAGATTTGGGCAAGGTAATGGATGATCTTGACATTCAAGATATCACCAATTATGACTCTGATAAAGATCCACAGAAGAAAGATGATGTAATATTCATAACACTCAAGGATCAGGGAAGGCAACAAGAATTGAAGACATCAGAGGATAAAGAAATGAATGTTGCTGATGAGACATGGCAGGACACATCAGTCATGGACCTAACAGAACCAGACCCTGCAAAGCAAGTACAAAAAGATGAGGATGTCACTGCTCAAAAAGATCAAACCGACGAGCAGGACACCACTCTAGATACAGCCCAAGCTAGCACACAAAGCAATATGCATGTATTAATGAAGGCAATCAATATACTAGAGGGTAATGATGGATCTACTGCAGAGGACACAAGCACACCCGAGGACAAGGGTGATGCTGAAGTAAAAGCCACCACAGAAAATACAAAGGACACAACTGCAAAGCAAGCTGCAACCGACGATCAGAAAGATGAATCTACTGATCAAAATAGAGAAGAAACACAAAAGGTAGAAGAGGGCAAGAAGAAAGATAAGAGTGAAGAAGAAAAGAAGGATGAGCTGGAGAAGAAAACAGAAGAAAAATCTGCAGACACCCAAGGTTGATGGAGAGACGTCTTCACCAAACCGACAGGTGCACCCCGAGCAGAAAACACAAGAAGCTTCATCAGCAAAACCTTCACCAAGCACTTCAGAGAGGACAAATGAACTAGCAATGGTAGTTCATACATCTGCGTCCCCACAAGTCTCAAAGAAGAAGAAGAGCAAGCATAAGAATCTAGTAACTCTGGATGAAATCATTGAGATTCTAGTTTGTGCTCCGAGGACATTGGATCCAACTGAATTAACCAAGTATGCAAGACCCTGTGAGAGAAAAGCAATCCAAGACAAACTCTAAGGAAAGCCACAAAGGAGGCAAAGGTACTAGAAGTAGCAAGAGGTATACTTCAGCAAATAGTACCAAATGTAGATATTGATCAAACAACCCCAATGCTTGATCAACTAGTGGTTCTCACAGAGGCAATCCAATCTCAGAACATCGATGCTGAGAAGGTCATGGAAGAAAGACTTGAACAGAAGTATGAGTTCAAGCTAGCAGAAAAGATAAGCCAGGAAGTGGCATTGAAAAAGGTAAAGCTTTCTGAATTGGTGAGTACAATTGATCCAATCATCTCAGAAGCTATTACTTTGATACAAAAATTGTGTACACTTGATCAACTCACACAAGAGTATACCGACAAGATAGCACAAATAGATGTTGATCTTAAGACAAGTGCACAAAATCTCACTAATAATGAAGAGGCAATAAAATTGCACAATGAGAAACTCAAACAGGCTCGAAAATTGAGACAGGACATACAGATTGCAGAGACAAAGTACAGAGATGAGGTAAATGAGCTTCAAGCTCAACTCTTACCAACACTTTCACTACTGCAACAACATGTGACAGAGGCAAACACACTAATTGCCACCCCAGAAATGTCTGTCCTAGACAGCATTTATGATATGCATGCAAGGCTAGAGCTAGAGCACATGGTACTAGAACTACTGAAAGAAAAATGGGAGAAATTGCTCGAAGATATCAAGACAACCCATTCCCATATTCTTGACACATTGGAAGTTACACATTTTTTTGGCATCTTATAAGTTGTACATTTTTGTCATGAGTATCAAATAAAAGGGGAAATGATATGTACAGTTCAGTTAGTATAACAGTTCAGTTAGTATAAAGGGGGAAGTGATATGTAAAGTAACAATAAAAGAAAAAGGGGGAAATGAAAAGAGGAAATGATGTGTACAGTCAGAGCAAAGAACAGGGAATGTATAGTGAAGAGGCAAGTATACATGTACATATACTATACCGACACATACAGTTAGGGGGAGTCATATAATGCCTAGGATATAGACATGGTGTACATACTAAACACTTTAGTATTATGCACATATCAGTTTTTGATACTAATGTCAAAGGGGGAGATTGAAGGCATTATATTTTGCCATTAGTATACACAAGGAAAAACATGATCTACACCATCGGTTTACACTACACCGACAGACAGGGCACAGCACTACCCGACGCCAAGGTTACCCGATACTGTCAAGTTCAAAGCATCCTGACAAACACTATTTAGTGTTACCCGATGACAAAAAGGTAAAAGGAACCCGATGAGTAACAACAGTGCAACCCGACGGAACAACAAAGAGAGGAACCCGACAGATGAAGGGAACCCAACGATTAGTTCAACAAAGGAACGCCGACAGACTTTCAATTCAACCCGACGACCAAGAACCGACAATCAGTTACATCCCGCAAAAAGTGGATCTGACTTTCCACGTCAGATAAATCACTAAAGTTGTATATATAGCTTCTTGATTTGTTTTTAAAACCATTATGTGCGGAGGAAGCAATGTATTTATTATTGTTTTAATTAGTTTTACTAATTTAAAACATGCAAACTAAAGATCAAGGTCAAGTTGTAAACCTTGGATCTAAGAGTTAACATTGTAAATGCGTGATTCTAAGATAGGTCAAATACTTGTATAAATAGATGCTCAATCTATTGTGAACATGTTGTTCGATGAAGATTGTAGCCACAGAGAGCATCTAAAGACCAAACAAGAGATTTCATGCATAAGGACAAGAACAGATCAAATCAGTTTCAAGAACAAGAACACAGGCTACCGACGAGCAGAGAAGGGTATTAATCAGTCAATTAAGGTGATATTATTATTATGAGAGATTTAATGGATCTGTAATCAGCAATTGTAGATTGCATACAGTCAGGTCAATCATATGTACTCATTCTACAAGTGAAGTACACTTAAGAAATCCTTTCAAGAAAGGTGGACTTAACAGTCCTATTGTAAATCTCTTAACCGAGTGCACACTTAAAACAGTGTTGCTAAAGCTCTTAACAGAGTAGATCTTAACAGGTCTCCACTTTAATACTCCTAACAGGGTAGATCATCAGAAGTGATCAATTGTAAGCCTTTACCGGCTCCCTTCCATTCTGCAGATAGTGAACTTTTGTGGGTGTCATCCCCACTGCAGTTTTTACTTCCTAACAGGAGTTTTCTGCGATATCTTATCTTGTGTTATGTGTTTATTACTTTCATGAATGTTGCAAATAATTAAAGATTATGAATTAATACTACATGCATAAGAAAGAACAACAGTAATGGTTGGTAATACAATAAATAATGATTACTAATAATGAATGGTGAAAAGAGTTAAAAGTTTTAGAGGTACTAATTCACCCCTCCCCTCTCAGTACTTCCCATTAAATCCAACAGTCCACTCTTGGACAAAGACATCATAATTTCCGCCATCACATTGACACAAAGTTTGCATTCTATGACCTTTGTGGCATTGAGAAGAGGTAAAAGTTAAGGTTAGAAACCAGTCTTGTCTCCTCAATCAAATCAGATTTGAAAGGGCTAAAAGATTAACCTCCCAACCAAAATGTGAAAATCAGATCCTTGAAGAAAAAATTTGTAATCATGACTTGCAAATTGGAGTGAAATTGATCAAGGCTTGGAAGTCAAAGTGAATTGTTGAGAAAGAAGAATGAATTTGAAATGAGTTTGAAGTGAAATTGCGAAGAAATGTGTGAGAAAGAGGCCAACCCATGTCCATTGCAAATACGAAAGGGACAAGGCGAGGTTGGATTCTGACCCCCTCTTGTCCACAAGTGGACGAGCCACCCCAAAATTCTGCCACCTCCATTTGGGGGTAAAAACCCAGCTTTCCCCACCAACTCGCCTTTTGGGTCATTTAATAAATGAAATCAATTGTTTTATGGGCAAAAATGAATATTTTATTTAAATTTTCCAAAAAAAATCAATCAGAGATGAAGGGCTGTGAATTGCAAAGCAGGGCACATGAATCAGAATTTAGAAGACAAATCATATCAGAATTAGGCCTTAGTTGTAAAACATTGAGGATCCATCAAGCTTAGAGGTTAAAAAATTCAGAATCTTGTGGAGCAAACCAAGCATAAGAACACTAATCCCTTGCAGATCTGAAAGGGTAAACTCAAAATTTTCTTGACAAGTAGTAAGGTAAGGAGCTTTGATGAAGATTATAGATACATTTTGATAGACTTTGCATCTAAGAAGCTCATTCTAAATCATTATTTTGTCTTAGAAATACAATCTGATTTGAGGAACATAAAAGGTTCATTCCTTCCATAAGTTGAAATTTATGGAGATTGGTTTCAAGTTCAATGATATCACTCTTTTGATTTTTCTTCTTAACTTTGAAAGTTTGATTTTATAAAGATGTGTGAAACCCAAGATTTGGACAAATGTTGTTGTCTTGTTTTGCAAAGCGAGGAGCTGTGGCAAGATCAAAGCTTAAAGATTTCAAGCAAGGCTCAACACATGACCAGCCATCCATCAAGGAGGACAAACAAAGTGGTTCAAGATGGAGGATAAGGAGAAGAAGTGTAATGTCCCTTGCTAGACTTAGGTTAGCACTAACCAATATTTAATATATTTAAGGCTTAAATTGAATTGATCAAGACATATGGATTCCAACTACACTATTCCATAATTCAAAATTATACATTTACCGAACATATTAATCAACCTTATTATTTATGATCCTTAATGTCCATACTGCCCTTATTACCATTTCAGTCCGAGAAGAAGACGATTAGGATGTAACCAAGTTGCTTAGATACCAATCACAATAGGTTCCCTCAAAGTTTACAGATCCAAGCCCTTATCCTATCTTGGGACTATGCCCGCAAGGCGCTCAGGGTCGCTGATCCCTACCCTATCTTGGGCCTCAACCTATTGGCTGGATTTAGACAGGCCTCTCCTTGGAAACACTTTAGTCCCTTCCTCTTAACGAATTTGAACATGGACATATATGATTATGACTCTATTAATACTAATGAGTATATATATTACAGATGTAAATATTAGAACTTTCAAAGATAGATATACATATTATATAGATGATTCTGATCTCATTCTTATTAACATATAATATATGATTGTTTATCCCTTATATATATCTTCACATCTTAAATATAACATATATATAAATATATATGTTATTAATATATATATATATGATTCTGATTTATTTTTATTATCAGATGCCTATATATAGACTAAATCTGATTATTAATAATAATATGTATACTTATATATTCACTATATATATATATATATAGAGAGAGAGAGAGAGAGAGAGTTATACTTGTTAATATGTATGTATATCTTAATACATATTATTAACCACCTCTGTGCTATATGTATATATTATAATTTACTATAAATATATTTACTATACTACATAGATATGTGTATAGTTCTGATTCTATTATTATTAATATTACTGTGTGTGTGTGTGTGTGTGTGTTTTATTACCAGTCCATATTTATTTGTATCTATCTATATATTCAGCATAACCTACTGTCAATATATAAACATTACTGAATTGTCTTAGAGTACATACAGTACTTTTCGTATGAGACTGCATTGCTATTTTTTTATTTTGTCCCTGTCAGCGCTGACTGTATATTCTTATATACAGTATTCCCTGTTCACCCCGTTCATTGAATGAAGTTAATACCCTATTTATACTCCTTCCACCCAATGTTCGTGTCTTACTATACATGCTGCTGACGTGACCTTTCAGATTGGTCGCTAGTTTAGTTTTTACCTTCGATTAAGGTTTTTTATAATGTTCGTTACTAGTCGACAGTATTATATTTTATTAATTATTTATTTTGAATGTTAATTTGTTTTATTTATATATTTGTTAATAATAATATATATTTACTATTATTGATTAACCATGAATATTCAGTATGTGTATATATAATCAATATTTACTGGCCTTGATTAATTTACTAATCATTATTTGATTATTTACTAATACCATTGAAAATTACTAATATTATTGATTTATTTATTTATTATTAAATCCTATTTCGGAAAGGGGACATCACAAGAAGCAAATTCAAAATGGGGATCAACAAACCAAGAGAATGAACAAGTCTACAAGCAAAGAGGAATTATCATTAACTTGGAATCCAAGTTCAGTTGTCCCAAGTGGAATAATCCAGTTACATCAAACTTTCAAAACATCAAGGTCAAGAAGCCAAAATGAGAAAGGATGGACAAAGTTAATGAAGATGAAGCAATTTGGGAGTATGAGCCATCACAATTGAAGGCTTCATAATGTTGAGTATCAAGAGATATTTTTTCATCTCCTGGTGATGAAAAAATGCTCCACTTGCACGTGTCTAAGCACCTTCAATATATAAATGCTCCACTTGCACTCATCTTTAACCAATCAGAATGCTCCAGTTGCACGTGTCTAAGCACCTTCAATCAGATCATGCCAAGTGTACATATGGAGTCCACATATTACTTCTACCTAATCTATTTTCTCATTGGCTCTCAAAAGCATTGTAATTTTCTCATTGGCCGACAAGGTGGTGCTTCATTGTAATTGGTCAAGCATTTAATGTTTGTTGCTATTAATTGGATTAGGGCTTTGTTGGCATAATCTTGGCCCTTGATCTTGAATCGATCTTAACTGTTCATTGTACTTGAACAACTATAAAAGGCCATGGCCTTCTCATTTGTAACTCATTAGATTAGTTTTGGAGTAGAGTGAGAGATTTGTTGGAGAATTGTTGCCAATATACTGTCGAAATTGCTCTATATTCATTGTTGTGTTTGCATCGTGAATACTTCTGAACTTATTGGAGTATAGTATGGTTCCTTACATTCCTCGCTTAGTTTAGAATTTGCTTCAAGTACTTAGTTTTAGAATTTGCTTTGAGTAGTTTAGTTGGATGAACTTTTGTTGAGCTCACTTAATCCATATCACTAGCTGCTTGTTGATTGTTTGCCTTACATGGTCAACTGGAAGTTTAATGAGCTTTACTTCGATTATTGCTTGCACATTGATATGCATCTATTGATGGTGTTAATGGAATGGTAATAGTTTGAAAATCTTGCATTTACCTTAAAAGATTGCACTAGCTTGGTGGCTAAACTGAGTCTAGTAGAGTCACAAAGATATTCACAATTTCTTGCATTCTAGGAGTAGAATAGCTTTTAAACCATTTACCCCTTTGCAGTTTGTTTGGTTGGAAGTAGTTGAATTAGTTGATATCCATTGACTGAATAGCGTAAGTCCCTTTGTGATACCCAACATATCACATCATTACAACTAAGTGAAAGTCCACAACTAGAAGGAACCTTAGGTTAGTCTCATTTGATCACATCTACATACATTGTTTAGCATATGAGCTTCCTTGTTGACAAGAGGATTCAATATTTGGTGTTTCATCCTAAAACATTGAGTGTTTCATCTTGCATGTTGTAGTGGCATAAAACTCACATCAACACTTCATTCAACCCCTATTATGGTTGATTCTAAAAATGAACTAGGGATATTACATGATATATATGCACTTATATGCTATTTGATCCTTAACCCTCGTAGAAATAATTGTTCATATGAATTATATTTCCAGTATTATCTGACATGATTGCAAAACCTAAACCGGGATTTATCTTGCTTAAAACATTTTAATTGGTAAAGTTATAACTCTAACCATATTAAATTTCTTGTTTTAATTGAACTTGTGATTTTAGGGCAATCCCAAAAGGGGACATCTCTCTCTCTCTCTCTCTTTCTACCATGAGTATAAGTGTATGTTCATACTCCCGCTAAACTGGGGGTTAAATGTAGTGTCGTAAATTGTAACCCCTTACAATTTCACACTCCTTGGGCCCTTGCCTTAGTGTGTCTCCTCATAGCTCTTTCCAAGCCTATTTTTGGCCCCTTCACTATCAAATTGTAGTCATATGCTAGTATGGAGATAAAATAATGTGCTCTAACTTGTGCATTTAATCTAGCCCATTTTGGGTAGACTATGGTGCTAGGCACCATAGTCCCCAAAATTGGGCCCAAATTTGAATTTGTTTGCATGTTGGTTCCCGCCAATTGTTATTTAATCTTGATATTTGCATATTATCATTGGAGATCGACCTAACTCATGAAATATCTTGGGAACCTTATATAAGAGAATCATTTCTAATTCATTTCACATCCAACATCACTCAAACAACACTCTTCCTAATCACTTCCCAAAGCAAGCATTATGAGCAAAATTCTTTGGATCTGAGCATTATGGAGCAACAAAGAACAATAATCTTCATGCAAGGGAGCTTTCATGGTTAATCTTGTTTTGTGGTGTCATGTTGTTGCATCAACACTTGAGGGTCCTATCCAAAGAGCATTGCATTCATCAACATTATCAAGCTTGAGGTATAATATTGACATATTCAGCACTGTGCTTTAAATCAAGCTTTCTTCCTATCATCATTGTTGTAGGGAAGGTTGAATCCTCCCAAGGTTTGACTTAGGCAAACCCCTATACAACCCAACACCATTTTCCCTCTTCTTGTGTGCAGGAATTCAGATCTGAGAGAGAACAATTGCAGATTTAGAAAGAGCAGACTGAGATAAAGAGATTTTGAAGGAGCAGAAAAGCCTAGAGGTTGTGGCTAGCCACATAGTCCAACACTTTTTCTGAAAATTTTAGGGAGATGATTAGAGCAACATCCTGAGTCGGAATCCGTTTTCAATATTTGCATCAAACATATGTGGGACTAGGTTGCCTAGCCACAATCCCACATTTTTAGGCCTGAATTTCAATGACAGGTTCCTTTCTATGTCTCATTTTCAGATCTGTACTCGGAGATTTCATATCTGATTTGTAGCTTATTGTTTATGCTAATTATTGTCAAATTCACATCATTTTCCCAAGTTCTCACATCTAGTAATCAAATCAGCAAGAAAGAAGAAGAATTCAACCATTGCGCCTAGCTCTCCCCAATAGGTTTGAAGTTGAGCCTATTGAATTATTCTTCAATGTGGGTTGATGTGAATGAGCTTGATTCCTAGTTTAGACTAGTGGATCCCATTCCACCACCTCACAGATATTAATATCTCACCCACCCCACTAGTATCAAGTATTCTGATTCCCCGATCCTCATCCTCCCTCAATACAAAATCATTCACAAGCTTCCAAGATTTCTCGTCCCTCTTTGGTCTTCCTCCCATAGTACACAGTATCTTGTTTCTATGATTATAATCCCCCACCATGCCTTCCCGTCCCAAACATTTGGAATTCCTAATACCTATTTGCCTTTTCTCCTCCTTGTGTCCCTACACATCCCGAACCCCAATTCGCCAATCCCTTCTCCATCTCAAGTACCTATCGCTATGCAAATCCCTAAACCTCCAACTTTGGACCTCTAAAGTATCATTTTACTATTGACTCCCTTTGCTATGTGAAACTTAAGACTCCTAGCATTTCCACACCAAACCCTACCCACCTCCATGCATGACGCAAGATGCCATAAATAATCCCAAATGAATGCGATAAGGCAAGGGATGGCTCTCAAATGCTTCTTTGTACATGTGGACCCCTCAAAGACAAGGCTTATGCACAAATGAACATGGTTGCATGTACACAACCATGTGAATACGATACAAGAAAACATGGTCAACTTACACACTAGTTGAACAACCTTTGTTTTCCTGCCCAATTCTCACAATGAAATTGTAATGGTATATGCACATGTAAACAATACAGGTTGGTCTCCAAACCAATTTCCTGCCCTAGTTGCTGAAAGAGAATTTTAGGGGATCAACCAATGTATGTGCAACATCGTAAAGGAAGATCTTGCATGTATCAGCTAAAGGAAAGTATAGTCAAGTTGGGTAATTGGATGGTCATATGTCTCCATTGCAAACTATAATAATTAAGGGGAATTTTCAAACCTAATTGTTGATTCTCTCTTGCGACATTTGTTGGCCTGATGTAATTAGGAGTTGATTAATGTCACGTCATTATAATGAATTACAAACTAATTTGTAATGATCTCTCTTTATTTTAAGCAGGGTATTGTTGACTAGAAATGGATTAATAAGTAAATATGACATACCATGTTTCCTTGTCTGTATGATTCAATTGCGGTCCCGCATATATATCTTTCTTTCTACCATGTTGTGGCTCTATTTTCTAATGGATTTGGCAGCAATCAAATTGATTGAGATATCAATCATACACAATTTCTTTTTTGTTTTAGTTTAGCCTCTTATCTTGCCTACATGCACAAAAACAAGTTTATTACTCATGCTTCAATGAGATATTCATGCTTCAATGAGATATTCAAAGATATGTACAAGTAGGAGTCCTATTCATCTTCATACTGCATTGCTTTAGCGAATAAACATCCATAGCGAACTAGTGTCAAATAAATCTCTAGAGGGCTAGCTGGTTTGATTGCAAGATGCAAGTGTTTATGAGACTTAAGGAGATTAATCTTTGGTAAGTGAAACTTGTTACATATGTGGGTGCACTTTCATGCTTGAGCAAATATACTATTTGTGATGTCTGGTTGGTTTGTTCCTGGCTATTATATAAGTGATCTATAACATTATATCATTGTAATTTTAAAATTTGACACCTTCCAAACATTATGCAATGAGAAATAAAATTGTATATTTGATAATTGCAATTTTCAACATGAATGCTGCGGGATGTAACCTAACATTGTTTTGAACCCAGATAAATGGAAAAATTACATTATTATATGACAGCATAATTGATATTATAAAAAATTTATAGAATATATTTTGTCTGTTTAAGAAGTTTTTGGCTGATCCATTTCGTATAGTACAATTTTTTTCAGCCCAATTACATATGCTATCCTTATGCTCATTTTGCTTCTAATTCTTATTTAGGGAAAAAAAACATTCTATGAGATATTCTACTATCCAAAACATAGTTCACAAACTCAGTAAGTACTCATGACTACGAGGTTTTTTTAATCTGTTGGCTAAATATTTTGCAAGTCATTAAGACTACAACTTGCAAAACGTGTGTTTTAGGCAGCAGTATGTGAAATTTCTCTCTCCTCTCAGCAATAGGGGAGGCTCCCTTCTTACCGCAAGTAGCTTCAAGTAGAACTGAACTATAACACATACAGTTCACCTTGCAACAGTAATACCGGTGACTCGATGATTGACTTAAGAACAATCAAACGAGGCAGCAGTTGATTTATCTAAAGACGAAGTGATACA
>MU225316.1:3540330-3565953 GCA_018584345.1 Thuja plicata
TTGGTCTTGGCTTGGGGAAGGACAAGTGTTCATCATGCATCAAAATTTGCATGCAAACAACAAGAAAAGAGGAAGAACTCTTCAAAAACATGGCCTATGATCATGGCACGCCTTCCACTTCTTGGAAAGAAACAAGACTTCATTAAAGATGGAAATTCGAAATTGTTATTGAAGGGGAAAACCAGTTCATTCAACTGCAGATTTAATGGCTATTTTCTTGGAAAAGAAGAAGTCTGAAGCTGTAACTAAAACACAGATAGTTCTCTCCATAGAAAAAGCCATTAAAAGTGGATGCAAATTCAAAATTACCAACTCCAACTCCTCTTTGGAAGTTATCGTAACATGTTGTGGGAGAGGTTTCATTATTTATGAAAACATTCATGCATTTTGAAGAGAACTCTATGTTGTGCATGTTTTAATAAAAATAATAGTCCATGCATATCATTGTAAAAACAACGCCTGATAACTAAAGTTATCCATGGTTTTTTAGATGAGATAACATATGTATTAGCATATGTATTTCAACGCATATGCTAATACATATGTATTTCAACGCATATGCTAATACATATGCTATTCATTGCCGCGGGCTCTTAGAAAGAATACACGGGTTATAAAGAAACCAAACGATATGTTTTAAAAACATAAATCAACGCATATGCTGAAAAGATGAGACATATTCTTTTAACAATGTCGTGTTTTAACGCCAGGTCATGAGAAGTGATGCCTTATTGTTTTAAATCACTGCAAATACTATCTCAAAGAAAACCGATACCATGCGTTAGATTCATGTTTTAAGTGAAAGGGAAAAACGCGGGCTTTGTTAATAGAATAACATATGTCTTGAATTACATGCAAGCCCAGTGGTTAAGTTATCCACGCCTCTCACATACTATTGCGGGCTTTAATTAATAAAGGAACATATGCAATGGCATATGTATTTCAACGCATATGTGTTGAATCAAAACCGCAGGCTCTAAACAATAGAATTTCATTGAAAATTAAACGCCATGTTTAGGAGATGAAACCGCCACTTACCAATTCCGACGCCTCCCTTCTAAGTCGACGCCTTAGTTAAATAGGATATTTTAAAATAAAAGATAATACACTTTTATTTAAAAATCAAACCTTAATTAAAGAAGACGACATGCTTTATTATTTTAAAAACAATGCGTTAATATTATAATATGTATTATAATTAGCTATTATTTTAATATTAACATTAATATTTGATATTATTATTATTATTATTATTTTAAAATAATAATAATACATTGTTTTTATAATTAAATAGTAATTCGCAATGAATTATAAGATTTATAAATCAGAAGACTCTTTTTCATAAATCTCATCTTTATCTTTGTCGTTTTTTTTTTTTTAAATAAATTTCTTTTAACAATATATGCATATGCGATAATCATTTTTTTAGAATCTATTTTAAACGCTAAAAGAACTTAAAATGTCTGTATGTGTCTTTAAAATTTTAACAATTCGATATGCGGATGTGATTCAAGATCTCGCTATCATTAAAATTTCTAAGCAAAACTTTGCAGAGTGGCGCAAAATTTTAAGATAGAGTTTAAAATCTATCACTCATACAAAATAAGCTTAAAATTTATGCGCTCGACCAGAAAAAGACCATTTCTTTACTGACCTTGGAAGGACGTGAAAAATTGTTTGCAGAGCAACTGAAACACAAAGACGCCAACTAAACTGGAAACAAAAACAAAACGCCAAACAAAGCAAAAAAGAGAAACAAAAGACTGGACGCTTTGTAAGAAGTAAAACGGAACAGGACCAAGGGATGACTGATCCCGCCAAATATAACTTCTTGCAAAACCTCGACACCCTTAGAGAAAAACTCCTAGCAACCATTGAGAATTGTGTAGGGTTGCCCCAATTTTGGGGAATGCAAAATTGAGGACAACATGATCCACAAAGTACTCACAAGGTTTAATCGCCAAGTTTTTCCAATTGACTCGTCATACAAGCAACATCAAAATTGCACAGACAAAAGTGGATTAAACACTCCAAAAGCTGTATTATATTACTTCATAAGCATTGTTTTTTGCCTTTCAAAAAATTATGAAAACAATACGCACTATAAGGCTTGTGCGGTTTTAAAAGTTTCCATTTGGGCTTGGTGGTCAATGGCATCCTACATTGTGACAAGGGACACACCAAGGCCACTGTCCCCAAACTTTACGAGGGGTGATGCACCCTAGACCCAATGAAGGGCACTGCCCCTTGACCCTATTGGGGGCACTACCCCCAAACCCTACAAGGGCCACTACCCCCCAAACCTGTTGGGAGTGTTGCCCCATAATCCCACCAAACTCATTTGAAAATTTGTTGGTGCATTTTGCATTAAAAAAATTAAATTAAATTCTTTGCAAATTGTCGAGAACTCTTCGAGTTGGAAATTTTTGTCTTGCCAACTACTCTCCAAGTTCGAACCTATGAACTATGATCCAAGGCATTGCAAGGCTGGACTAAGAACATCTCTTGGTTAGTCTTAAGGATTTTAAAAGTGTAATGTTAAATAAATAAAATGGAAGGCCTCGCATTATACAAAGGTGATGTTAGAGTTTGTAGCTGCAAGAGACATTTTTCTTCACCTGCGATGATTGCTTCTATTTGAAATTATCATTTTCATCAGCGTTTGATGTTGTATATGTATGTGTGTGAATGTTGGGCATCGAAGAGACTCTTCTCAGCTTTTGGTAAGCCAAGAGTCTTCCTTACTGATCGGTCTTCTATGTGAAAAGTCATACTCGTTGAAGACTATGAAGAGTCTTCAACATCAGTAGACAAAAGGCCGCATGCATGTGTAACTGTTGACCTTTTGGAGCACCACATGTGTACGTGGCAGTTGCCGGTTTTGTAACTGAAGCGTCTCCTTGTAGCGGTAGACTTTTGATTCTCAATGACATGTATTCAGGGAATATGAAAGACAAAGTTGGTGTGAGTTGCTCTTCTTTATATAGAGGGATTATCATTTGAACAGCTGTTGTGATTATTCTCAGATCAGTGTGTGCAGATTATTGTTGTAGGATTGCATTGAGATCTACAGTGTTATTGTAAACCTCATTGCTATAGCAAGGTGTCATCTATGTTATTATGAATTCTTTTAGCAGAGTGTCCTGTTGTTTTGTATGATCATTGCTGGAGTTATTGATCATTATCATGGGTATTTCATCGATGTGTGATTTATCATGAGTCGTTTGTAGATGAATATTGTTTGGTGTTGAGTTATTATTGTTATATCATTCTGTGAGAATAGTACATCTAAGTCAATATTACTATAAAGAGAAGATCAATATAGTGTTCTTTAAGGTTGTGCAGTCTAAGCATCTTGTGAGAATTGTATACAGACTCCATTATTTAATAAAGTGATATTTCTTGGTGTGGCTGGGTTTTCCCCTCAAGAAGGAGGGTTTTCCCAGGGTATTTTTGGTGTTTTTGTGTTCTTGATTTATCAACATTTTATTTTATACAATTTTGGTTCAAAACATTAACATGGTATCAGAGCGGGTCTATGTAAAGATCCTGAACCAGAATAGGACAATTGGATTCTAGAAGAATTGTGATGACTAATGGGTGTCGAATATGTTGTTCAGTGTTTGTTGTGGGTGTTACAATCTTAGCTATTGAGGCTTCTCATACAACCTTGTCTAAAGCTTCCATTTTTTCATCAACGGGGAGGATGCGGTCATGCCCGTCTATGCTTACATGTTTGACATTTATGTCTATGAGGATAGCAATTGTGTTGATGTTCGAATTTGCATTCTCTGCCTGCATTATAACTGTGTGATGGCAAAAGAACAATTGGTGGATTGTGAGGAAGATTAGACAATCAAGAGATGAGTTTTTCATATCCTTCAATATTGATAATGAATTTTATGTAGTTAATATTAATTCATGTTATAACATTGGGAATAGTGTATCATGTATGCTTTTAGCATTGATCTATATATTTCTCTTCGGGATAGTTTGATTCTATGAACTTCTACTAATCTCTCTAAAAATGCTTCTAGGACGGATCGAGAAGCAACGGGGTGATGAGAGATTACATGCAAAGTCATGCGGGCTGTAGAAAAGAACATGGAGACACTACTTGCAGCCTTGGGACTAAATTGGTGACACATACCTTCATTAAAGAGGAAGAACCTTCATATTGTCTTTGCATTCAGTTTCTTCTAAGAGGAGGAAATAAGATTCAGAGGGAGCTTGTGTGACAGAGGGAGAGTGCAAAGTCCTTTGCAGAGGCTCAACAAGCTCGAGAAGCAGTGTGGCCTCAAATGCTCATTGTTTGGGCAAACATTGGAGCCAGCTTTAGCTTATTGTGATAATCAAATAGTGAGAATGTTGCCCCTGCAGAGAGGGGGTCTTTGCTGAGAGGAAGTCTCAACATTTAGTTGTTCTTGTTATGAGCTTAATGCATTTTTCTCTGAGAGGGAGAGATTTGAGGTGCAAGCCCTTGTTAATGCATTATTCTCTGTGAGAGAAGTTTGAGGTGCAAGCCCTTGTTAATGCATTCTTCTATGTGAGAGAAGTTTGAGGTGCAAGCCCTTGTTAAGCATTTTTCTCTATGAGAGAGAAGTTTGAGGCGAAAGCCCTTATTCCACCCTCTGGAAGTAGCCATGGTGCATCCACCCTCTGGGAGTAGCTATGGTGGATGTCATGTGAGAGACTCCATGATTTAGCACTTGTGTGTATTCACCCTCTGGGAGTAGCCATGGTGAATGTCAATGATGAGATGGTGACATCACGTTGAGTGACTCCGTGATGGGCGCTTGTGCACTTGTTCTTTCCACCCTCTTGGAGTAGCCATGGTGGACATCATGTTGAGTGACTCCATGATGCTATCACATTGAGAGAATCCGTGATAAACTTTGTTTTCTTCACAATGGGTGTAGCCATTATGTTTGTCATGTTGAGAGACTCCGTGACATGAAAATCTAGAAAAAGATCTCCTTTGCTAAGAGGGAATTTTAGAGTTTGTAGCTGCAAGAGACATTTTTCTTCACCTGTGATGATTGCTTCTATTTGAAATTATCATTTTCATCAGTGTTTGATGTTGTATATGTACGTGTGTGAATGTTGGGCACCGAAGAGACTCTCTCGGCTTTTGGTAAGCCAAGAGTGTTCCTTACTGATCGGTCTTCTATGTGAAAAGTCATACTCATTAAAGACTATGAGGAGTCTTCAACGTCAGTAGACAAAAGGCTGCATGCATGTGTAATTGTTGATCTTTTGGAGTGCCACATGTGTACGTGGCTGTTGTCGGTTTTGTAACTGAAGTGTCTCCTTGTAGCGGTAGACTTTTGATTCTTGGTGACATGTATTCAGGAAATACGAAAGACAAACTTGGTGTGAGCTGCTCTTCTTTATATAGAGGCATTATCATTTGAACAGCTGTTGTGATTATTCTGAGAGCAGTGTGTGCAGATTATTGCTGTAGGATTGCATTGAGATTTACAGTGTTATTGTAAACCTCATTGCTGTAGCAGGGTGTCATCTATGTTATCATGAATTCTTTCAGCAGAGTGTCATGTTGTTTTGTATGATCATTGCTGGAGTTATTGATCATTATCATGGGTATTTCATCGATGTGTGATTTATCATGAGTCATTTGTAGATGAATATTGTTTGGTGTTGGGTTATTATTGTTATATCATTCTGTGAGAATAGTACATCTGAGTCAGTATTACTATAAAGAGAAGATCAGTATGGTGTTCTTTAAGACTGTGCAGTCTAAGCATCTTGTCAGAATTGTATACAGACTCCTGCATTATTTAATAAAGTGATATTTCTTGGTGTGGCTGGGTTTTTCCCTCGAGAAGGAGGGTTTTCCCAGGGTATTTTTGGTGTTTTTGTGTTCCTGATTTATCAGCATTTTATTGTATACAATTCTAGTTCAAAACATTAACAGGTGAAACACTTGAAGGCCTATGGGTTTTACAAAAGTGAAACCCTCCATATGATGTGTTGGGCCCTCAATATTCACAAAAGTGAAAATCCCAATTCGCTTTTTCATAGATATTTCAAAGAAAACAAAAGTATATCCCATTACCAAACAATATATATGTATATCTATACCTTATGCATATCATGAAATAAAGAATTAATAATTGTTTGTTTTAAATCCTACAGATGAAATGCTCACCAATAACACCTGCCATGGAGGAAGGCCCCAAATTGCACAAAATGATTTCAGTATATCAATACTGCACATAAAAAAGAAAAAGCAGAAGGGCCAGTCATTACAAATAAATATAAACAACACCAAGAATCACCTTCACTCAAATAATTCAAAGTAACAAGTAGGCTAGGGACAAACTAGTGATTTGCAGAATTTGTAACTTCTGAAGTGGACTTCCCAGTTTCCTCCATTTCTAAATTCCTTAAATACTGGAACTTGTAATTTCTGAGTTCTTCCAGCAATTTATTAAGCTGCGACTGATCTCCTCGTGCTATAAGTGCTTGCTGTATTCCTCTTTCCTATTGAAGCATAATTCATCAGTTCTGTGTCAATGAACATAAATGAAAAATTATGTATCATAATGAAAGCAGCGGTTACACAATGAAGACTCAATCAGAATCTCCATACAAAGCAAAGTAAAGAACACGTCAAATTTGGCTCTCTCTGAATTCAATAATTCAAAGAGCTCACATACTTAAACGTGACAGAAGCATGGTCCAAAAAGCTGTGTTGTAATTGTAATGGGATACATTCATATAGAGGAGACTGAAGTTCGAATTCCCTCAGTATATCAAGGAAGATTACAGCCCAAAGGACACCCTATGCACGTGGACAGTAAAACCAACCATGTTAAGGCAGCCCACACATGGCTAGAGAATTGGTAACCTTGTTTGTGTCCACAATTTGTCCGGGCCCAAAGATTAACTAGCTAAAAAATGTATTAAGAACAAACAAATTATTCTTCATAGTCATGTAAGAGTAAAAACAGGAAAGGCAAGCAACCTGCTCTCCATGTTAGAGTAAAATACAAGAGACAGGCAACCACCTCTTCATCTTCTGTGAATGGGTGTCAGTCTAGTAGTTACTCTAGTAGTTATGAGTTAAATGCATATTTGCTCGCTAGATATAGCTTGGTGAAGCACAAATGAGGTTATTCTGGTTTATGTAAAGGAAATTTCAGTTGAGCCAAGTTATATATACAGAACATTGACCATAAGAAAATAGCCAAAACAAGATGGCCAGAGTTCCAGCATGGTGAAACCATTTGGGAGCCCAAACAACTAGGGCTCCAAACTCCAAAGTATGTCATACCCCATCCAACATCCACATAAAAAGGAAACCCAAAACAATTTTGAAACATACACATAAAAAGGAAACACAAAACAAGTTGAGGGGATAAATGCAATGTCAATTTTTCACCCCTAGTCAGCTTGACTTGCCATTAGTCTATTCCTTGGGTTCCCCTGGGCTAAGCGGAGATGGTTAGGGGACTCAATTATGATAGAGAGCTAGAGCATGTGAATTCGGTGAGTTTTGGTTGGCTTTCTATTTTTAGCATATTACTTTTATAGTAAATGCTATTTTGGGCAGTTGATTATAGCTTCATTATCATCTCAGCTTCACTGCGCAACATCTTTAGTTTCGAGGATTGGGCAGGTTTTACTATTTTAGCATATCACTTTGTATAGTAAGTGTTACTTTTGATAACTGGTCTCAGACATGGTTTCCCCTCAGCTACAGAGTGCAAAGTCTTTAGCTTTGAGACTTCACATATTTCTTAAGGTTGTGAAATGATATTTTCTTATTTCACTTAATTTTTTCAAGAAAGTGAAACAAAGTGTCAAAAAGAGAGCCCAATAGCCACGCCTAGGTAGGGGAACAGCTTTAAGTTGTTTAAAGTTACCAGATGGGCCTAGAGGTGGACACTGAGATTTGAGTTGAGAAAATTAAGAAGTGATATTTGAAAAGCACAAAGGTGGATGTGGGATTTGAGGAAGAAATCAAAAGAATTTGAAGTAATATTTTATTGCCAAAAGGTGGATGTCAACCTGGGAAAAGAAAAGTGAAATATTAAAAGGGCAAACATAATATTTTATTATTTGCTGAGTTGCCCTAATTTCTTATTGAGACTTCAAAGAAAGAGAATGTTGGCTCTCATTTGGTTATGTTGAATATTGTGAACATAAAAAATGCTGCTAGAATGAGCTTGGAGTTCTTCTGAAGATTGTTAAGGACAAAATCCGTCATCAGTTAGCATGGTTTCAGTGGTGAAAGATCCACCCTAGCTGGTTGTGTTCTACTGTTCGAGTGGTTTGCACTTGGCTAATTTGGATTGATGATCATAAAGGTTTTCAAGGTTTTTTGGTGTGGCTATTTAGATTGTGGCATGAACTTTCTTAGAGTGTTATTCAAGTTTTTTGATGATTGGATGAATTTTCAGTGAGTTAATCCTTATTTCAGAGATTTAAAGAATCACATTTTCACTCAAATTTCATTGGATGAATTTTATATGGTTCTGTGTATTAGTGCAAATTTTCTACCATTGTTGGCCCAATGATATATAATTTGTGGCTTTGAAAGGTTCTCCGATTTTATCTTGCAAGTCGTCCCTAGTAGGGCCGTACCATTCCTCCTTTCAGCAAGTGGGTGATTTGAGGGTGTGATAACTTCCTTTCAAGGCTGTAAAATACTGTCATTGTTGGCTAGGAGTTTTGGAGGTGGGTTTGTGGTGTTTTGGTAATTGAACGTGCAGAAAACAATTTAAATAATTTATCGAAAGTCGCCCCTGCACTTCCAGCACTTGGTACTTGACTCAGAAAATTTCTGAATGTTATGCCATTCCTTAAATGAGTTAGAAATCTCTGCATCGGCCCAGTTTTTCAGTGTTAAATATCTCTTTGAAGAGTGACATTGAAGGAATTTCTTCATACTTGCTTTATTGAGTCATTTGGAGAAGTTTGGGGAAGATTGTATTGTTGAGTCAAGTGGGTCTGAAATACTTCTTCAAGGGCTTGATTACCAGGTCTGCAATTTTAATTGCATTCTGATTTGTAGATTGTCAAGTCTCCTTCTTGAAATAAGATTTAATGATAACCAATAATTAATTAAATTAAAAACATAACAGAATTAAATTAAAAATAATTAAAATTTAGTTAAGTTAAACAAATGGTCAAAGTTCAGTCTCCCTCAAACATGAGACATAAAAGGAAGAGAAGAGAACTTCGTTCGGAGGGAAAAGGGAAGTAAAAAATAATGGAGCATGTGAATCAAGGAAGGATTAATAAAGGAATAGGATGTAAATAAGGAAGGTGACTCTTTCAAAGGGCGGCAATGATGAAGGGTTGTGTCTCTTGCCAAAGGGCAGACATGATGAAGAGATGTGACCTCTCCCTTATTGGAAGATATAAAGGGAAGAAGATTTCATTTTAGAAGGATCCAAGGAGATCAATTTGGGGAAATAATATATTGTTCTCAAAAGGCAACAACAAAAAGTGGTGACTCAATTCTTATGAATGGTGGTGACTGTTGACGTGAGTTTTATGGCCACCCCAATATGCAGGATATAATACTGAGTATTCTACCCTCTCTTGAACAAGGAAGCTTCAAGTGTTGAACAATGTGAAATTGTGTGATCAAGTAAAGCAACCCCAAGGTTTACAATGTGTACTAGCATCTTAAGTGTTGGACACAACTCAGTGTAATAATATGATTTGCTGGTTATCACAAAGGGACTTATGCTATTCATTCATGGATCTATCAACTTTTCAAAGACGAGTGATTTGGCAATACAAGTGCTCCAACAACTCCTAATGAAATAAAGTGCAAAAGAGATTGAGTTTAGGAATTTAAGCTAACTCTATCTCTAACTCTACCAATGCAAGAGACTATTAACGATGAGGTGAAACTAACCAAACATTGCTTCACCAACTTTAACAACTACGCAAAGGAAGGTGCTATCTTCTAAGGGTGTGTGGATGATTTTCAAATTGCTTATACACATCAAAAACATAAAATATGCAAGTCAATGAGCATGAAGCAATTGAAGTTAAGTGTTTTGCAATGAGTTTAGCCTAACCTTGCACTGCGACTTGCAATCAACAAGTAGCACAAGATATGAACGTAAAGTTTCACCATGAATCGACAATAATTTCTTTCATCATCTACTCAACACAAACAAATCCTATCTAAGTGAAAAATAGGAAACCATGCAGCACTCTGAAATAACACAAGTATTCACCATGAATCAACAATAAATCTGAAATTACTTTGGCAGTATCTCAGCAACAATTTCACCAAAATCCCCCTTACAAATGTAATGAGCAAGCCTTATATACAGGCCTCAAGTACAAGGGATGGCTCAGATTGATTCAAGATCAATAACCAAGATAATTCTAAGCAACCCTAATAAGGGTTTGCCTTAACTACCACCTACAAGCATTATATGGTGTCCAATGAAAAAATTACATTGATTTAGAATACATATCCTCTTGAGGATGAACAAATGAGAAAATTCGATGGGGGGAATACATTAAATGCATTCCACATATCTACTTGGAATAACTTGATTGGTTGAACTTGGACATGTCAAGTTGGAACCACTTGATTGGTTGAGATGAGTGGATGCCACCTCAATATGCTTATCTTGCAAACTTTGTTTCAACTCCACTTCTTCATCCTCCTCCTTTTGGAAATCTTCTCATTGAAATGTCCTTGAAATTGTTCTTGTCTTGATATCTTGACCTTGATCCTTCTTCATGACTTGAACTTGTTGACCTTCATCTTCCCTTGTTTGGGCTTGATCATCCTCCTTCCTTCATGAAAAGCTTTCTTTATCTTCATCTTGCACACGTTGGTCTTGATGCTGGCATTTGCATTGTTTGTTCACCATTATCTACCATGCAATCATTTTAGTCTTTGAACTTGGTTTACATCTTGACTTCCATTATTCCATGAGGTGTATATTTGCAATTCGATCATCACCCTTGGTTGAGGTTTCCAACAAATTTGGATATATAACATTGATCATCGTGTCCATGATGCCTTCTTTGTGGTGACACCGAATCACTTCACAAGGCAAAATGTAAGCAAGGCATCTCATAATCCTTTCCCTCATATTGTTTAAGCTATGATATTCCTTTCCTTTATGTTGCTTTTGATGTTGCAATGACCTTAATAAAGTATTTAATGGTCATTTAGGCATATTTAGTTTATTAGTTATTTTATTTCTATTTCTCAATTAGATAACATAGAATCTTTCCTATTAGTCTTTTAAAATGTTTCTATTTCACTCTCAGTTATTTCTCTATATAAGGAGACTATGTCTCCATTTGTAATGACTCGTCATTGAATAATGAAAAATTATAACATGGTATCAGAGCAACAAGATCTTCTCACGAATTTTTGAAATTCGTGCCTCATTACCTAGATTTTTCCAGAATTATTTTTTTTGTTTTTTAAATGAAAAAAGCATGGTTTTGTTTTTCTTGGGTGTTTTTTAGAGGTTGAAGGTCTTTCTACCTGCACATCACAGATAGGTTTCGTTCTTCTGGAAATCACGCGAAGTTTGTTCAGGTTGCCTGCTCTTCCTATGCGTGATGTTTTTTTTGTTGTTTGACCCACGCAACGCGTTTCTGATGGTGTTTGCATCCACGAAGGGTTTCTTGTGTTACAATTTTTTGCCCGCGTGACAAAAGTGTTGCCTGTGTTGATTTTGATGAGATTTGTATCGCATTTTCTGCACATCATTTTTATCGGGTGTCGCAACCTGGTTTCGTGTGTCTACACACGCAATTTGTTGGTGCATTCGCGAACACGAGATTTTTTGCATTTTCCATGAACTGGAAGTTTTTTTTGTGTTCTTTTAAGAGTTTTTTGCAAAGTTCAAGATTGTGGCATGTCTGCGATCTAGGTAATTTTTTTCTGCATTTTCGCATTTTTCTACAACCTGAGGCTAGGGGTTTTTTGTGGGTTTTTGGTTTCCTAAAGAGTTGTCCTAGGTTTTTTAGACAACCTAGGGATTGTATCAAGATTGTGGGTTTCTTCTCTTTAGATTGACTAGGGTTTGCAGATCATGAATTTCTTTTGTGGATGCTACATTTACCAGTTTTTAAATAAAAACTAAAGAATATACTTTGTTTTTCAAAAAGGGTTTTATAGTTTTTCCTCAAAAACAAAGTTTTCTATGCTGCCCAAAATTGTCTTTGGATTCGTGCTAAGGTTTTTATTGGTTTTTCACAGAAAAAATCAGATTCTTTTGAAGCTCGAGTTTGGCTCGTTTTTTGTGCATAAGAAAATGGGAGAGATGGCATCATTGACCAGCATCATGTTGGGGGCAATCAGCAGTTGAACGTCAAGAACTACAATACCTAGAAGCAGAGGATGCTCTCAATTTTTGAGTACCGGTGCTTGGACCAGCTTGTTCTAGGTAAATCTACTCGCCCTACAGCAGTGGGCAAAGAACAGGACAAGTCAATGATCGTAATTGAGAAGCGATTATGTTACTGAAGTTATCCGTCACCGATGAGATGCTTCCGGAAGTGCCATCTGGAAAGTCTATTGTGCAGAATTGGGGGCAACTGAAAAGTCTCCATGAAACTTCGAATAAAAGTCAAGCTTTCTTTTTGAAGAATATGTTGTTTTCCCTTATAATGGATGAGAAGATGACTCTACAAGAGCATCGTATGAAGATCAAGGATATATGTGATCAATTGGAGGCCATTGGTCACAAGATGGAAGAGAAGGATATGGTAGTGATTATGATGAAGAGTCTACCACGGTCATATGAACACTTTATTAATACGCTCAATATTACCTCCACTAATGTTGACTTGAAATTTGATGAGTTGTGCAATAAGCTATTGCAGCAAGCTAGGTGGAGGCAACAATTTGGTAACAACAGTAACATGGTCAGTGCGAAACAAGCATTTACTGCCACAGATAAAGGCAATAAGAGTAGGATGGTGGAGGATGTTATCAAGTTTTTATAAATGTTCATGAGTTTCTGCTAAATGTTGTAAGGAGTCTCTAAAAACAAAGGAAAAAATAAATAAAAGATTCAAGAATCACAATATTCCTATCTTCAAGTACACAGTCGTCATTATTTAGACCCATTAGATTCCCCATCTTCATTGTTAATTATTTGGAGAATGAAAATTTGGTCAAAAATACTAAGGATTTGATGTCAAAGAAAACATAGGAATTGCAAAGACTACTATTAATTTGTTATTTATAAAATATAAGGGTATTCCAACACACCGCCCAAAACAACACCAAATCCATTTGGTTCTCAGATCCCCTATTCCAAATAGTCCTTTGTAATGTAGAACTATTTGGGAGAATGAAAAAGTATGGTGCCGAATCCAAACACTAATCAATCAAGACAAGGTCCAAAGTAGCTCATCCTCATACAACAGCCTTGTAGTCCTTGCACCAAAGAAGAATGGCACATGGTGCCAGACATCAACTATCATGTTCTTAACAAGATCACATTGAATATTATCCTTTGTCACACATCAATGACCTTTCAAATTAGCTCTGTGGCATGCGATTAACTAAGATTGGTCTCAAATTGAGATATAATCAAGGAGCTAGTTCAAACTGAAAATATCTTGAAGTCGGCATTCAAAATTGTGAGATAATACATGAATGGGTGATTATGCATGCCTTTCAGCCTAACCAATGTGCCAACAACATTCATGCACCTAATAATGGCATCGTATGGCCCTCCACTAACTTCTTCATCATCATTTACTTCAATGTCATCCACATTTCAGCAAGACGTGGGAGAATCATGTGGAGCATGTCTTGCAAGCACTAGATACTCTATACCAACACCAACTACCATGCAAATCCAATGCCTAGGCTACATCACCAACTACTTTGGCATCCATGTAGACCCAAAAAAATCAAGGTCCTTCTAAATTGACCAATACCACGCAGCCTCACTAGCTTCCTCAGCTTCCTTGGACTTGCTAATTTCTACCATATGTTTGCCCTTGGCTTCATGTGCACCAAGAGAATATTTGCACATATGCTTGCACAATAACACCTTGTTAAGGAGCTAAAATAATGCCTCTATGCAATGCCACACCACTTTGAAATCAAAAACAATATATCTATGTACTCAACACAATACTCACACACGTGGGCATCTGATTGCACATCATTCAGAAACCTTCAGTGATGTGGTCCAATACTACTCTAACTATGAGAAAGAATTGTACTTATTGTTCAAGTTGTCAAACAATGACGTCACTCTATTATAGGAAGGGTACAATCATACATTCCAATCATTAGCTACTTCAATTTTCGCACACAGCAAGTTGAAGAATGCACACAACATGAAGTGGATGACATATTTTTTGTAGTTCCATCAAATGATAGAGCATAAAAAGGGAAGGACAATAAGGCAGTAAATTGTCGTAGTTGTCCACCAGTCCACGCACTCATCCAGTGTCCGACTTTCGTGACCACAAATTCTCTAACTAGGAAAACATCTAACAAATATAGATTTTACGCAAACCTTCAACTTGTGCAAGGTAAACAGGTCAACAATTTCTACTTGTCTAAACAATTCCTCTCCAAGCTCAAGTGCTTTTGTGTCCTAGTAGGCACACTTCACCAAACAACTCACTTGTTATGCACATTACACCAAAATCACTAGGCACTTCAACATTACCAAGACATTGGCAATGTGACAACATTTCTATAGGCCTCATTCGCGCATAGACATTGAGCGCCATGTCAAGTCTTGCATTCCCTATTTCATCAACAAACCTACAAACAAGAAGCTCAAACTTTATACCCCTCTACGAATACCAACAAAACCTTGGAAATTCATCAACATAGATTTCTTGTGCAAAATACCCACGACAATGCATCAAAATGGTTCTAAATTTCTGTTGTGGTGGACAGATTCACAAAGATAGCTATCAGGGTTGCCTATAAGAAAACAATTACTACACCAACAATCACATGCCTTTTCTTGAAAAATGTTTGGGTCCATTTTGGCTTACCAACATCCATTGCATTTCACCACAGCCCAAGGTCTATTAGTTACTTTGGTAAAACTTTGACAACAATGTTAGATACACAAGTGGATTGATCCACAACTTTCTGTCTATAGACATATGGGAAACAAAGGTTGTTAATAGCACACTTGTGCACATTCAACGTGTTCACTCCACACACATGAGATGACAATATGCTTTACATCTACCATGACTATAACAAAGTGCTTCACATATCAATGGAGCACAGTCTTTTTCAAACCTATCTTGAGTTCCAACCAACAATTCCCCTAGACATATCCTACTCCACTCCATCAAAATTGGTTTGTCATGCAAACAAGAATGAGAAGTGCATTAGGCATAGAGGTTTCAACAACACATTTAAAATGTATACCAACAAATACTCTTGTGCTAGCAACAAAAAAATAAAGAGTGACATGGCACACACTGGCACACCTCACTTATTCAAGTCCATGGCAAAGTTTGGTTGCATCTTCATAAAAAACAATTCAAGGGGTCGTAATGGAAGATGAAACCTCTAGACTATGATCCATACACCTTTTTGAGTGCAGCTGACACGGATGCATTTGTTCTCATTCTTCCGCAATATTTGGGCCTACACCCTGTATTTATCGTGAAACTCCTTAAGCCATATTTTCCTCCGCTACTAGAGCTAGCAACTCAACATCCTTCATACTTGGATTCTATTCATTTGCATACAACTGTGAGGGATTGAATCACTAACACCACAACCACTTGTACACACCAGAAGCACATTGATTGTTTCATGTAGTCTAAGCTGAGCAATATATAGATCAGGTTAAGTGGCAGAATCTTCAAAAACTCCACGCATAGCTTCCTCAGCTCACTAAAGATGTGATGAGGACCTCTTCTCTTGAAGAAAGGGTATAGATTATGAATGCAGCCTCAGAAACCGGCTTCATTAGCACACTTGGCATCACACAAACTCTTTGCACACAATGCCCATCTATGGCTCACGTTCATAGTTCACGCGTAACTACTGTGACATCATGAACCACCACACATATTCAACTTCAAGAAGAACTCATGTGAGACTGCACATGCCCAAGCAATCCATTTAGGCATAACACCTAGAGATATCTATACTACAAGAAATGCCTCCATACAAGCACCACAGTAAGTGGCATCTACACAATAGGAGATACCACCATACACGCACCACACTAAGTAGCATCTGTACCACAGGAAATACCACCATACAAGTACAAACACCTGGCAATGTGCATGCCATGAGAGCATATGCGCTAGACAAATTGCAGAAAGGATATGGTGTATAGTTGTTGACCATCTTTGTAATTTATGTATTTATACAAGCACTGTACAACTTGTACGGTTAGAAAGGAACTACACGATAGATACCCTAATACTTTGTAAATATTTGGTCCATTCTTGTTTTGAATAGAAGTGGTTTACATTCACAAGAAGACCTTAAATGTGTATTTTGTTGATTGTTTCTCACCTTTGTTTTCATATTCTATAATCTTGTTTGTTATCTACTTATTGATCCCTAAAAGGCTCACGCCTAATAAGGGCAGTTGGGAAGCTTCACACAAGTGGGACAAATTGCGCCCTATAAAACAACCTCCGGAATTTTAGAAGTTGGCTTTTCATATTGTTGTTTTGGGGAAGGGGAAGAGAGATCAAACACAAAAACTAAGGCAATACGCCAAAGATTTTGAATCCCTCTGAATTTCCCTTCAGAAATAACAAGAACATGTGACCCCAAAATATGAGCACAGAATGCCACAAACTCTTCATTGTTGGAAAGAGAACAAAATGCTAAAGTCAAACCAACATAAAGCAAAATATTTGGATCTTCCCATGAGAAGCACCCACTAAGGCTAGCAGGAAATGTTCCTATTATATCACTAAAATAGCTATTCTATGAGAACCTTGCTCACCAAAAAGGCATAGTATAACCCCAAATCGAAAACTATTACAGACTATTGAAGGAGTACAAGACATGATTCAAAGACCTGAACATTTATTATGAAATAATAAAAGCCAAATACCATAACAAATGATAGTTACGTTCATCTAGAATTGACAGAGCATTAAAATCATCCACAAAACATAATTAAACACACAACAGAGGCAAGCTAGGCACAATCTGATGTCTTCTTCTATTGATTAAGTGAAAATACAATGCTAAGGTCTGAGAAATGAGATTGTAACTATATCTAAGTGTTCTTCTTTTTCAAAGTGGTGAACAAAAGACTCCAGAATCCTAGAAAAAATATATTTTATTACAATGTACCCGCAAGCTCTTATAGAAGACTTCCTCGAACTGAACCTCGAAAATGCAACGGAAAAGAGGCTCTGCATTTGTGCCATGTAGAAGCGCATCATCATGGCAGTTCTTACAATTGCCTTGCCATGCCGATTTCTGCATCATTACTCTCATTTTGTACGTGCAGCATGGGTGCCACTTGTGCCTTTTTCAACTTCCTCACCATCGTGAGGGAATAAATTTCTAACCCCACTCACAATGATCAGTCCTTTTCGGTGTGTGTGTCAGTTGCTTTTGAATCAAATCTACCTCGAAATGCTCCATTGGATTGTGGTACTTTGCCTTTAAGGATGTGGGCCCCGCAGGTCCATCAACTGTCATGACCACAAAATTTTTTGAATTTGCCTTCCTTTCAAGCCTTAGAATCTTCGCGGTGGTGACACGTGGCACCCGCTACAGTGTGCACACATCGAAAGGTAAAAGCCCGAAGGAAAAGAGCACGCAGATTTGGTAGAAACTGCGTCATTTTGGCATTTGGTTACCCAGACTTTCCGGGGTCATAACTTTTTTCTCGGTGCTCAGAATTCAGACCAGTATACACCATTGGAAAGGTCTTAAAAGATCTAAAATCTGTCCCTTAACACAATGCCTTCGGCAATTCTTGTTAAAAGACGGACGACAATTTCAACTCCAAATTCCGCTCTGAAAATTTTTGAAAATGCACATTTCTTAAACATAGAAAAATATCGAAAAATTAGATTTTCAATTTTTCTCATTTCTGCTCACTCTATCACTTTCTGCACTACGTCAGATCTCCTTCAGACTGCTCTGAATGAAGGCTACGGTATCTACGCTACTAATACGCAAGATTGTCCTCCAAATCACCTAGCCCGAATAAAAATGAAACGAAGAAAAAAAATGCTACTTTTTTCATGTGCAATTGGGTTTATATTATGATTTTGCAGGTAAAATTGGGCTCAAATCACGATATCTGATAAAATAGTAATCTGGATTTGTGCCGACTCTGATAAAATTGGGCACCAGACCAGTCCGAGAAGTAATAACTTGCAACTTTTTACCAGATATTTGCTACCGTGCGAAAGCTTAAAAGCAAAACTTGCATTATCATGTTATATATACTTGAAAGAAAAGCAGAGCATAAGCATACCTCGAGATAGCGGACGAGGGCAGGGGAACTGCGTGTGATACTCCAAGCCTTCTGAGAAGGTGAAGACTGAGCAGTGTAAGCGTCAGTGTTGGTGTTTATGGAAAACCTTTCCCTTTCTCTTCTGGCTTGAGCCATCATCTTCTTGGCTCTAATCCTTTCCATGTACTTGTCTCTCACACTATCCCCTCTCCCCATCACCTCTTCCAGCATCTGCTTCTTCGCCAGCCTTTCCTTGCTCTCTGTCAAAATCCTATCTTGTAACCCAGGAAGATTTTGAACCCCCAACCTCTGCACCACCTCAGAAGCAGTCACTGCAGTAGGGCAAGTATCGGTACTAGTACTAGTACTAGCATTAGTAAAGGCCGGAATAAGGTTGCTCCAGTCTCTTCCCCCATCCGAAACAGAAGCAGAGGCAATTGGAGAAATAGCGTTTGAGGGTGTCCTCTGAATAAAGCAGAGCATGTCATAGATGACGCCCTTTATCGGAAACCTAGTGCTGCTATTGCCCAGGGCTGCTGTAGAATACCTCCGGTAGACATCATTCACATCTGCGCCACGCCACCTCTCCAAAGGCCGATCCACACCCATCAACTGACAAATGAGCTCCTCAAACACTATACGAATGGACGACACGGATATCACAGACCAATCTACATCTAGCAACTGTGACCTCCCCTTATTTAACTTCATTTTGACCATTCGCTATCCCCAGATATGCTCCGAGTCTTCTTTTTTAACTGATCAGAGCTGAAAAGCTCGAGTGCCCACCGCCCCTCAGAAATTGGATGTCTCTCGCATCCAAAGATTCTATTGTGGTCTTCGGCCCACAACAATATTTATTATTATTAGTTCCTGGCATAGACACGTAACTATTGCTTTCATTGAGTTCAAAAATCTTATTTATTTGGCCAATCAGATTTTAGAATTTTTCCACTCATTTGTATATTATATAATTTTAAAATTTTAAAATATTTAAGAGAATTAAATAATAATATTTTTCTACATTTTTATTGGTTGTGAGAAAAAATAGCAATGGGAAAAATAATATTTTAGAACTAAAATTAGACAAAAATTAAACATTACATCATGTCACTTTATACCCACTAAAGATAGATTTAATGTTTATTCTGCAAAATCATTAAAGGAACATAAATGCTTCAGTTGTCCGCTTTAATCTATTTCTTTGTGTTCTGTTTTGCACATTCTCCTGGTGATTTTGGTGTTTTCTCTCCGCTAAAGCATTTTTGCTTTCTGTTATGTTTTGCACATTCTACTCCAGGTGATTTTGGTGTTTTCTCTCCACTGAAGCATTTTCGTTGTTCATTCTGCTCCTGGTGATTTTGGTGGTTTCTCTCCGCTGAAGCATTTTTGCTGTTCATTCTGCTCCGAGTGATTTTGGTGATTTCTCTACGCATTTTTGTTGTTTGGCGCATTGGTCATTTTGGTGATTTCTCTGCACTGAAGATATTTGGCATAGTGGGTTGAAGGTATTTAGCATAGTGGGTTGACAAATTTTAACTTTGCAGGCTATCTTAGAAAACATAAGTTTGTGAATGAAGGGCTTTTTTTCTCTGGACTCGTCACTACAATTTTGTACTTTTTTTTTTTGTCTGTAAATTGAAATCTTCCGCTTAGATGGAAGCATAGCCAAAATTTGATGTCCGTTTGGTCGTGATTAGGTATTTTGCATGAAAATACAATTGAAATTTTAGAAAGACTGAATCACACAAAGTAGGAGACTTTAGATGGATCATCAACATTTGTACAAGATTATCTTGATATATATATTTAATCTATAGATTGTTTTTCAAAATAATGTTTATTTGATTAATTTAAGGGCAGGAATGGATAATCATCACAAAGAATTGCATGACAGGTAATGTCACTGTCACATTGAGGCACTGGTGACTGTGGTTGGACTTAGACGTTCTTCTCCTATTGTGACTGATAATTTTAATATAAATGATGTTGTGCTTGGCTCTCATTTCCCTTGTTTAAGTCTCATTTAATTTCTTCAGGGCAATTTAGGATAGAATTGAGTGCGCAGAACATTTGCAATCACTGAACAAAGGTTGAAGGGCAAAAAGAGATGGTAGAATGTGGGTGGTAAGCGGTTGGTAGTTAGCAGTCTAGTCTAAGTGGTGGTAGGGTTTTTCCCAGATGTACACGTTGTCTGCAATAGACAGTGGTGGGCTGCAGTTTTTTAAGTTTTATCTAACCTGGCTTTCCAGCTAAAATGTTAAGGTATTGTTAATTGTTACTATCAAAGTATAGTTGGATGCCGAGCTAGGCTTGAAATTTTATATAGTTTTGTAGATCCCTTGATTCACCTATCAAAAGCAAATACATTGCAATCTACAATTTCAAGCTGACATTTGTTTGTGTAGGGAAAATTCTCTTGTCAGGCATGGAGAACTGAGAATTCTGGGATTGTGTCATTCACATGACAAATTCTTCTTCTTCTGACTGTAATTCCTGAGTTGATTGGGATCTTTTGGCCTTTGGGGGAGTGGTATATACCATCTGCTGGGTATTTTTTTAACATCCAAGCATTCAACTCTTGTTTTTCGATAAGCAAACTTGAGCCCTCAGTGTTTGCAAAGGCTGTGGACAGACTTCGCTACCCCTTATATTTCATGATTGTTTACCTCCATACATTTTAGGCTGTGTATAGTTCCTTTAATATGCTCCAACCTTGTCTGGTTGCTTCAAGGATTTTAGGATTCAATCTATAGTAGAGGGTGTACAGAGTGTTGCTCTCCACAATTTGCTTGTCCTTGACCTAGAAATTGCAGCGTACATCTGTAAGTGCCGAGCATTGCACTTGGCTCACCCTGATCAAGAGAATTTACTTCATCATTGATCAATGCCAAATGCCAAAGTGGTAGTGAGAAAGATAAATATTAAATGCCAATGGATAGTTCAGAATTTCAACATTATGTCATATGCCATATAATATATATCAGCTACCCTTCAAAATGCCAAAATGAGAAAATAGAGAGTGAAGAGAGCAAAATGATTTTTTATTGGGCGATTCTTTTAGGGATTTTGGATGAAAAAAAAAGTTTAAAAATATCCTTTTAGTTACTTTTTTTTTTTGGCTCTCAGTGCCTTTGGGTACACCTAGGTATGTACCCTGGGCGTACCCATGCATACCCCCGTGGGTACCTCCACACTCATGATGATCACCATAAAACTAAGGTGTGATATCATGTTTATATCTACTTGTTGCTTTCTTTTTCCTTGACTTTCCAGTGTTCAAACTAATTTTGCTTCTTGTTAAACCATTTTCCTTGAGTCAAAGATGGGGGAAAATTAGAAATATGTAGCAGGTTTTATACAAGTCAGATTTTGTCTTTTATCAAGCTGCCTGGAATACATAAAATAGAATATCAAATGCACAGAAAAATTGACTTGTATCAATGTAGCTAAATATTGTTGTACTAGTAGAGAGCATAACAATCTTTCCTATTGTTGAAGGTCAAGCAACATTCTCATTTCATCATTAAAGTATTTACAATCTGCCTTTCAGTGAAATAAAACAAAAAATTCTACTTGTCATCGTGAATTTATTTTATATTGGTAGTTCATAGAAAAAGAAGATTTGAGTCCTCAAAAGTTAAAGATTTTGTAGAAGACAACAACATTTATTAAGATAACCGAATCATAAAAGTTGGCAGATGGCTGATATGGTTGCTCCCTATTATACTTCTGAGATCCATCTAATCATCAACCAAGATTTAAAATATCATTAAAATTTAACACAGCTCTTGATTGGTGAATCACTGGCCCCAAAATACAAAACGCAGACCCTTGAAGACCAGGTGATCAACAATTATGATAATCTCCAATCTTTGCAAATTGAAATCTGTATCTAAACGCTTATATACTTTAGCAAATCGACCACAAATTCTAACAATGGCTCACTGCCACTCTCAATTGAATAACTACATTGTACATGTTGCCTGCACTCACACTATATATGAGCATTAACTTAAAAAATCCTTTAATAAATAATAAACAAAATCATTACACATCCCTATTCTCTATCCTACTCTCTGAAGTGCAGTTCTCTATCATTATCTTACAGAAATGAAATTTATAAACAAAGCAAAAATTACAAATAGAATATACTGCTCCCAACCTGTAGTTTTATCAACTTGGAACATGACAAATAGATTACACTCTAACAATAAACTGAGGACCTGAAATTATGGATCTTAGAAGTTAGTAAATTGATGGGTTGAGTTGCGTGTAATTTAGAATTACTAGTTGGAACCATGATCCATAATGCTTTTTCATGTCTCAACACTGATAGTGGGAAATCTGTTTCCTACAATGTAAAACCAACAACAGAAGATGGTTCACTTGTCTTTGAACCAGTAGCTATCATTGGTGAAAGGGAAAAGAAACCTCACAATAGAATAGTGAAGAAATACCTCATCAAATGAAAGCCATGGCACAAAAATGAAGCTTTTTGGGATCCTGAAGAGATATATGTGCATCATCCATTGCTTTCCTGAGCTTTGAGATAGATATTTTTAGGAAACTAATGTAATTAAATCATTCCTTAAAAAAGTGTGCAAGTTGTCTTGCACTCCCATCAAATAAAACTACTAGACATAATTTGTAAATGAGTTATGGAGACTACAGTCATGAGGAAAGCTGCAATTCTCCAGCTTTTTCATTAAATAAACTTGTTAGCTTTGAATGACTTTTGAATATGAAGAGTGGAACTAAATAACACATTTTAACTTTCCTTAAAATCAAATAACACCTTCAATTGTAAATTGGAATTGATGAGGAATATTACACCTTCAAATGCAATTGATGAGGGGAGATTAGTCTTAACTTTAAGCAAACCAAGCAGAGGAAATTTTACCTGGCTCCTCAAAATTAATTGCAGTTCGCTAGAATGATGTTTTAAAATGGGAAATTAAAATGAGAGAACATAAAATGAATGAATCGGGTAAGTGGGAGATGCTCAAGAAAAGTAAAGGATACCTGTTTGTTGGCAGATGCACAAATTTTGCTTTTAGAGTGGTCATTAGTTAGAGTCTCCACCTAAGAGCAAATCTTTACTGACTTTTGATACTCTATATGGCTGAAAATATAAGAGATTCTAAAAATGACATTATGAATGACCATTCTGCCTCTGTATCGAAGTTTCAAATATGCTTTAAGTGGTAAACTAGGTAAACATTTTGGTGAACATTAAATGTCACAGCCAATGGATTTTTTAGCCCACAATCAATTTTTGAACTTTATTATAGGATCAAGCTTACTCCACATGGTTTACTAAATGGTCTACAAAGTAGCATGGCAGTACTTTCAAAACAATGAGAACAGCCATACAGATGGAAGCAATCACAGAGGGCAGGATTGAACAAACCTTGATTGTTTTCCCTCAATTAATTACTTTTAGATGTTGGACGCTCTCATTCTTGTAATTGAGGCAACCATTTTCCAATTTCATTTCCATTAGTTCATTGTTGTCATGAAATGTATAATGCCAAAAAGATAAATTTAATTATCTTTCGTCATTTATTTGTCAAATACAAATGAACTTATTTTCTTTGGTGAAGTTTTGAAGTCTATTTCCTCCCATTTGATATAGAAAAATACCCAAATTTCTAATCAAAAACCAAAACTCCCATTTTTAGACGTTTCAAAGCTTCCTTTTCCTGATAGAACATCAAAGAGTTTGGCTATCAGACTTTCCTAATAACATTACGAAAGTACCTTGGAAAATTCTCCTCAATGCTTAACATTATTGAGACCACACAAGAAAAACACGAATCTCAATCTGATAATTATAATGTTGAAAAGGGCTATAAGGATTTGATTTACGGATGAAAACATCCACTATAAGCTATAATACAAAATCAGAAATGAGTGGAAAAGCCAGAATTTTAGAAAATATCCTATTTGCGGGATATTACATGCAATATATAAATAGGCTAACAAGAACTCTGCATACAGAGGCACACACAACATAGCGATGAATTTTAAGATTAATATGATTTACATTGGAGCTCTCTAATTTTTCAAAGTGCTATCTGTATAAAGCCCTAAAGATAAACTCTGCAAATATTTTATGTTTCACACTATAACACTGGATATGATTGAATGGTAAGATATATTTCGGGGTTATCATTCCACAGAGCCATTATTTTGGGATAACCGAAGGACATATAAACTTAAAAAAATTTCAAATTCAATACTAAAATTAAATCTAAGATTCAAAATGTAATTGACATTCTTTGTCAGTGATGTAGTGTAGCAGCAATAAACAATTTAAATTCAGGGAATTCAATGATTATAACCCAACATATAGTATAGATAGAAGAACCTGCCAAGAAGTCATTTTATTTTCTATTGGATCTTAGCAACTGGAACACATACAATTTTTCCAATACTATAGAAAATAGCCACTACCAATATTTGGTCTGAAAAAGCAGCAATTGGCTTTTCTGCTAACTGTGGGGAGATCTCCATGATATAAAAGGAAAAAGTTTAGGCTTGCCTGCCACTCAAATCAGTTGCGAAAAAAATGACAGTTTTAGAATTATAAAGTGCCTACGCCTGAAGATTTGCTGATCCTCAATGACTAATATCCTCTTACGTTCTAACGCCACGTTCAAAACAAACTGCAACACGTGGAAGCAAAAATAAAACACGTGCACTGCTAGCAGGGTAGATGCCAATGGTACTCGCCATCTTTAAAATGACATTTGAAATTTCATTGTTGACTAAGATAGCAAAATTATATATATATATATATGCGACCGTGACGCCAAAAGGGATAAGCTTTAACAAAAAGCCACTTTCCTAAGACGCATATGTTAGAAAATATTTTAAACTTTGAACTTTGTACCGAAAAAATTCTACTACAAGATTCAAGGTTCAATTTACAATTTGCAACTTTACAAAAAAAAAAACTGTTACTTTCAGAAAGATTTATAAATTTTAAAGACGGGCAACACTACCAATTTCAATTGAATACAATCGCTATATACAATTCAAATTTCAATTCAATATAGTCATAATATATAATTTTAGTTTGATGAAATCTTTTTATTGTAAATGCTTCTTTATCAAATTATGTTAAAATAGTTTAAATTTATTCATGCACGTTACAACAATGGTGGGTCCCAGGATATTTACGACAGACTTTGGAAAATGCCAC
>MU225316.1:3566003-3583439 GCA_018584345.1 Thuja plicata
GTTCAAAATTCAATTTACAACCTGCACAATAACATGCGACCGCGACGCCAAAAGGGATAAGCTTTAACAAGAAGCCACTTTCCTAAGACGCATATGTTACAAAATATTTTGAACTTTGAACTTTGTATCGGAAAAATTCTACTACAAGATTCAAGGTTCAATTTACAATTTGCAACTTTACAAAGAAAAAACTTTTACCTTCAAAAAGATTTATAAATTTTAAAGACCAGCAACACTACCAATTTCAATTGAATACAATCGCTATATACAATTCAAATTTCAATTCAATATAGTCATAATATATATTAAATTTTTATTAATATATTATTCTTTTATTTTACTAAATATATTATTTTATTAATATATTATTCTATATATATATATATATATATATATATACATATATATAAGTTAAATAATATTATTGGTAAAATTTTCACATACAATATTAATTAAAATCACTAATTTACATGTTATAATTTAATATAAATTAATATAATTTAGAAAAATTAAACATATAATATTATTAAAAATTAAAATTTTATTGATATATTATTCTATTATTTTACTGAATTACAAAATAAAAAACAATTATTTTTAAAAATTGTAAAAAAACATTCTCACTATTCTTCCCTGGCATAAAAAAGATTAAACTAAGCTAGCACAGAGTTATCGAGGCATTCATATGGCTGGTTAGCCGATGTTAGGGCAGTCGGCATTCTATTGGTCATTTTTAAATTTGCATTTATGCTATAGAAAAATATGTACTAGGTGAAAAATAAATTTTCCATTGTTTTATCTCCTATCAAATGTATAAAAGCATAAAAACAACTTCTATTCTAATAATGACTTTACCATCCAATTCATAAATTTCAATGACCACAAGGTTTTCCGAACTTTTGCTCTAATTTGTAGTATTAATATTCAACAAATTATATATTCTATTTTAAAAATCTATTATGAAATATTACAATATCCCAATTGTTAACCTTATGAAAAAAGGCATTAACGCTTTCCTCCATAGTCACAAATGCTCCTTTGCATCATTCTACTTGTGCACTCTACAAATTCTTCATTACAGATTACTAATCTCCAATATAATTCCAACATTAAATCATGTTCACATTGTTTTAATAATGCTTTCTCTATGACATAGTTCATGCATTTTACATCTATTGCATCAACTATACCTTATAACTTGAAAAACTATAGTTCACATGAAAATTAAATACTTGTTACAATTTTTGGTTAACAAAACTTATAGTCAAAAAAGGTTTCTACACTTATAAAGCTACAAGATTACTTCATAAATGAACTCAAAATGATTGTCATGTGTTTTACATCTACTACATCAACTATACCTTAAATCATTCCACTATAGGCAGGAACTTTGACGCTTGTGTCTCTTGTTATTAGAGTGTAACTAAAACACCACTTTTGTCATTTTGAGAGTTATATGTGGTTTTTAGAGTTATATGTGGAAGAGTTTTTATGGACTTTAAAAAAAAGGGTGGAACTCTAGAAATAAGGGACGGGGAAGAGGAGAACAAAGTGTATGAAGAAATGGAATATACAAGAAAAATAGAACGGGAAAACAAAGGTCTTAAAGAACAAATCTTGAACATACAATCGAAAAATGGATATGAGACAACAAGAGTTTGAGGTATTAAAACAGGAAATGGCACTACTGAGGGTAACAGGGAGTAAAGGGAAAGAAACAGTGAATGATGTAGACATCACACATTTGAAGAAATTTTAGTCAACCTTGACAAACATAGAAGTTAAAGAAACTCAACTAAAGGAAAGGATAGAAGAGGCCAAATCATGGTCACAAGTGGTAAACGGGTCAGCAGAAAAACAAAAGGGCATCATTAAACAACAAATCAAAATTCACATAAGAGAAGAGCATGATAAACGGGGCAAGGCTACAAATATCATCATCAAAGGGTTGAAAGACTTCGGAGAAAGAGAAAGGACTGACATTCTGACAAGGGACTTCCTTAGAGATAGGCTGAAATGGACAGGTGTTATTCATCAAGCAAATAGGATAGGTAAAAAGTTGGATGGAGGAAAGGACAGGCACGTAAGAGTTATCTTGAGAGATCTAGAGGATAAAAATATTATCCTTAAGAATAGAGGTTTGCTTAGAGGAACACGAGTTTATCTAGATGAAGATCTAACTTTCGCTCAACAAGAGGAACAAAGGAAGGAGTGGAAAAAAGTAAAGGTATCCAGAAGCAAGGGAAAGTGGGATTGGCTGAAAAATGGGAAAGCCCAAATCAGTGAGCATTTTTCTAATAAGAAATAAGAAATTGGGGCCCCACAGGATCACTTAAGTGTTATAAGCTGGAACTGCAGGGGTTATCCGTGGAGAAGAGGTCCTGGGTTGGGGCCCATAGCTGAGGGGAAGGATATTATTATACTTGTTGAAACACACGAGCATGAAGGGGTATAGTCCCAGATTTTGATGGGTACAAGAAATTTTCAGTTTGGAACAAAGGGAATGAAACAGGTAAAAGACACAGCAGAGTCACAATTCTCATCAAGGAGAAGTGGTATGGATTTGTAAAATTTGAAAAAGAGGATCCAAACAAACAATACATATGACTGCAGATAACAATAAATGAGACAATTTTTAGATTGATTTCTTGCTACTTTGCTATGGAAAACTTTAAATTCTACAAGAGACAGAACCTAGACAATGAAGACACATTTGCTTCGTTAAAAAAAAAAAGATATCTCTATTTTCAGCAACTCAGGTTATATCATGCTTGTTGGGGACTTCAATGCTAGGATTGTCAACAATCAATCGTTGCAATTGAGCAATGTGGAAAAAGGGGAGAATAACCCTCTATGGATTGAAGAAAGCAGTGATCATTCATGGAAATGAATCTCTCAAGACAACAAAGGGGACGTTTCGCATTTTAGGACAGAATTATTGGGCTTGTGTAGTCTCTTTGGCATGGTTATTTGCAACGATATGAGCATCTGGCCTACATCGGGGGATATCACTTGCAAAACCTAAAATGGGAAAAGTGTAGTGGATTACGTGATTTGTTCTCAAAATCTTAAGGCTAGAGTGATAGAGTTTGATATCAGAGAAGCTCCAATAGAATGAAATCTGATCACATGCCTCTTTATATTAAGTTGGATGTGGTTCCAAGTAATCAACATAACGAACATGATCTTCATAGGGATAGGGAAGCAGTTAACAATGGGAGAATACTCTTAAATCGGGAAAATAGTGACATATTCAATGTTGCTCTTAAAAAACAATTTATGGAGATGGACAACAACAATAAGACTGATGATAGGGTCAATAATGATTTTGAGCATGTGCACAACAGCTTGTTGATTCCTATGATACACAAGGTGTTAAAGACATGTAAAAGATCTTGTGTTAGAAAGAGGGTAGCTAATACTTTTTCGTCTAATTCGTGGTATGATGAAGAGTGCAAGGCAGCCAAGAGATCTATAAAAGGGAAAGACACGAGCATATAAATCAAGAAGAAATATGTAAAACTTATCCAAACTATAAAAAAAATAGGAATATCTAAATGTAAGATGAAGGGAGCTAATATCTTCGAGCAAACACAATCCCAAAGACTTCTGGAAAGAATTGCAACAGAGAAAAAAACAAACTGAAAATAGTATTATGAATGCTCAATGGTTAGAATATGCAAAGCTACTTTATGAGTGAGTTCATGAGAAGAACCCCCCCTCCTATTGTGAACACTTCATTGGAACTTTTCACGGTAGATGATATCAAACGAGGAATAAAGAAGCTTGTAAATGGTAAGGCAAGTGACATTAATGGGCTTCAAGCTGAATTTCTAAAGTGGGGAGTTGATCTCCTTGCCCCTCACATAAAAGGAGTCTTTAACAGGGTCATTCAGGATAGTTTTCCGGTTGACTGGACTACTAGTGTGGTTATCCCTCTATTTAAGAGTGGGGATAGTAATAATCTATCTAATTATCACACTATTATGGTTAACCTCTTTCTGGAAAAAAATTTGGGAGTATGGTTGAACATAGAATCAGCAGTTAGGTGGAAGGGGAAGGAAAAAGAGCAAAAGGACAAGCGAGTTTCAGACCTGGACATTCTACTATCGATCATTGTGTCACTCTTAGGCATTTGATAGAGAAAATATGGGACAACTAGAGGGAGAAGCTTATTGTTGTTTTGTGGACTTCAAGAAAGCCTTTGATACGATGCCAGCTAGAGACAAGCTATGGAACAGAATGGAAGAATTAGGCATTCCGGATGTGTATAGAGCAATAGTGCATAGACTTTATGAGAGAGTTAGATCCAAAATCAGAACTAAAGATGGTATGTCTAAGTGATTTGGTAGTGACATTGGTGTGAAGCAAGGGTGCTCGTTATACCCCACTTTGTTTGGTTTATATATTGATAAATTTGAAGCCAGGTTAGACAGAATTGATGGTGAGGGGGTCCATTTGGCGGGGTATGTGGTGAAGCTTCTTTTATATGTTGATGATCTTATCTTAATATAAAAAATGGCTCAGGGATTAAGAGAACAGTTAGAGGCCTTGGAATGCTTTTTTCAAGAAGTGGGGATGTAGGTGAACATTACCGAGATAAAAATCATGATTTTTTCTTTGAAAAGGAAAGGGAAGTATACTGATTTTCTTTTTGAAGGCAACTCGTTAGAGATTGTGAAAGAATACCAATATTTGGGGATTGACTTCCATTATAGGCTCAATTGGGAGACTTGTAGATAAAAAAGGATACAGGGAGGATGGAAAAGCATCATATCTACTTCATAATAGATGCACAAATGTTGAGCTTTGGGACTGGAAAACCAAAAAACTCTTTTCGGTTTGTTGTTCATGTCAGTTGTTCTTTATAGCTGCGAGGTTTGGGGGGCAGCATGACAAAGTGTGGGTGGCAACAGTTAGAGAGGATTTAGAAGCACTTAATCACTAGCAATATCAAGGTCAAAGCCTCAGTGCCTTATGAAATTTTATTAGCAGAAGTCAACATTTTCCCATTGGAGGTGACAACGATAACTCGGTTGATAAGTTATTTAAAGAAACCTGAAAATGTAGATAACAAACGATGGCCCAAAAGTACGATGAAAGAAGGTTTGGCTCGCAGGAAGAAGACTTGGATGAAACAAAACATAAAGTGGTTGAGCACCTGGATCATCAAGATACAAGATTGTATGAATACCAATGTTGAAATAAAGAAGTTCGTCATGGTAAATTTCAAACTATTGTGTGGTCTAATAACATGGGTCGGAAAAAGACACATTATATAGATGTGTTCAACCCCTCCCATGAGAATGGGGATAAGGCCTACCTAGGGGCATCTATTAAAGGTAAACTTAGACTGTTTGTGGCTCATCTGAGAATGGACTCGCATCATATCAGACGCAAGACAAGTAGATGGAAAATATCCAAAGAGGAGTGGGAGGAGAGGATTTGCAAGTTTTGCGACAAAGGCATGATTGAGACTGAATGGCACTTTCTCTTCGAGTGCACGGTGTATGAGGACATTCGGGCTTAGTACGAGGTCATCCTGAAGGCTGAAATCATGTACAGATATTTGAGGAGGGTAAGATCAAGAAAACAGCTAGTTTGATTGTCAAGATTCACAATAGGAAATCGGATATGGAAAAGATTATGGAGTTAGTTTAGGGTTGTGATTCGTGGTCCCTTATACTGATGGTCTCATGGACGTCATTAAAAATCTTCATTCATTCATTCATTCATTGTTGTTTCCCAGACCCCTCCTTTGTTTCTCTTGATTCAAGGAATTTGAAGTTTAAAATAAAGAGGTCAGTGTTATTTAGTGTTTATAATTAATTTTTAGTTGATATATATATATATATATATTCACACACACACTATCTTACACATATTCTTATATACTTATCTTTATTATTAGTTTATTTTACGCATATTTTGATCTTATATAGATTCGCTATGATCATCAAATAAAAGAAAATCCAAAAACAAAATAATTTACCTTACAAATTAATTCATCAAAAGTACAATTTCATATGATTTATTTTCAAGATCATAAAGATTTATATGACATGCAAAAATTAAATGTGGACGAAAATATTTTCATATTGTGCTTAAAGATAATATGATAATATTTCTAAATAGGGAAATAACTAACTTTCTCCCAAAAAAATCTCCCCAGCAACATAAAGCATCCCCCTTCTTTATAAGAGAAAAGGGAATCTCCTAAGATAACCCCCAAATACCACAATCTCGTCCTCTACAGCGATGTTTTTATGCTCTTTTTATACAACTCTCTATTCCAATAAATATGATTCTTGTAATAACATACTTTGTAAATATCGTTGAGATTCAGTTACTCCCTAATCCACCACTAAGGAATGATTGAATGGCTACATCATTCTCCCCTTCTTGTATTAAAAGGAGTTTGAACCTCCTAGTTTGGAAAAAAATGAAATACATTAACAATAGAATAAGGACACATACTCATGACTAGTCTAGTCTTCAAAGTATTTCCTAGGATTCATTGGCACAATATAAGCCACCACCAAAACTTTCAACCCATATTTGTCTAGAGTTAGGAGCTCAACATTGATTCCACCATTTAGTTGGACTAATAAAGTTACCTATGAAGTACCTAATGTGGAACAAATAAATAATCACTAACAATCACCAGTAGACTTGAAATTCTCCCCTTTCTCTCACCATACTTTACATCACTCCCCTCAAACTAGCTAAGGCTATCACTTTTGATTGAACTATAGATTACATTCTCAAAAGATCTTTGATAATCATTCTTATTCTCTAGCAACTAACTATCTCATTGAGAACAAAGGTCATAGTTAACTAAAATTTCAACTCCTATTTTTTAAGGCATACATGTAATCTTATTAGTTGAAGCTTGTTGCAGTTCCACATCAATTTTATATTGTATCTCATTCTTCAAAGTGTTTACTTGTTTTGCTCCTAGATTTTCCTTCAACGCTCTTTTTGCTGAAGCTATAATTTTGTTTTTCTCAAAGCTCAAATTTTGCTTCTACTGAAAGAGACAAACTTGCATCTTCAAATGCATCTTCCTCTTTACATGGTTTTAAGAGTATTTTTTCTTCCTTCATGTCAAATCTCATAAACATTCTCTCTATCTTGATAGATTACATTCTGGTCATATTGCCAAGGACTAATGAACAATAAATGATATGCATTCATCAGTACCACATCATAATGCACATCATCCACATACGGACCAATGTTTAAGGAAACAAGGAAATATTTATCTACAAGTAAATTATGACTCTTTGTCATGTCCCCCTTCCAAAGATAGTCATTTATTAAAAATAGCAAGCCCAACTCCCGAAATAGTAAATCAACATCATTTGTTAGTTCAAAAACTATTGTCAAATTCAACATCTTAGGGTAAGCTATGAATTATTTTCCTCACAAAAGATATTTAATTTGAATTTTCCCTCTTTTGTGTGTGGGGATTCGAAAGCTTCACATGATCTGTTTGTTGGCATTTAGTGGTATTTGGCAGTTTGGTGAAAGTTGGCACTTCATTCGGAGTTGAGAGGCTTGGAGACACTTGGAAAAAAGAGTTACATGCAAGATTAATCTCCTTGGGCATGGGATTTGGGGGCCCAAAATGGGTGTTTGAAGGTAGTTTACTTTTGCATGGTTTTGGCTGCAAGTTTCCTTATTCACTTTGTTGATCGCTAACCAAGCTTTTGTTGTTCTTTATTGGTTATCAAAATATTAGAGAAGGAGACTGTTGAATGAGATGTTCAAGGTTTCTAGGTGATCTAAGGACAAGATTCAAAGGATTTCTAGAGTATAATCTCCTTATGAAATTATTTATTAGTGTGCATATCATAACAAATTTCTTTCAATTTTATTGCAGTTGTGTGTACGTTAGTCTTAATAAATTGAGTGTACTTTTGGTTTTCTGAGTGTGTTGACTATTGAAAAATTTCATGGTAGCCTCGAGGTCATGTATTTTCTACATTTTACTTGTATTTTATATTTATTTTTCAAGTAAGCCACTTTTTTAGAGTTTGTGTAAGTTTTCCTAAAAGTTATGGTAGTTAGCAGTTTCGTTTTGGCTTCAATTTCCTCTCAAATTTGTATGAAGCTATAATGGTTGTAACATTGTTGTTTGCAACACTATATGATGACAAATATAATATTTTCCATGATGTAAATTTTTGAAAGCTTGTTTACATTGTTTATGGTTGTTTGGCAAAGTTTTAATTAAAGAATTTCTATGATAAATATTTTGTCAAGGGACATTACAGTGGGATCGAAGTTGCACGATCTTTCTAGCCTAGGGGTTTCGGTGGTTTAAAGTGGCCCAGTGATAGAGAAAGGAGGTATTTTTAGTGTGAGGAAAAAAACAATTTTTGGGAAGATATCTTCTAAGGAAAGTGCAGAAGAAATGCAAATGAAGGCAAAGATGTTTGATATTCAAGAGTTTCACAAGAAGAATTTGCTTGATATATGAGAAAATAAAAATTAAAACTACTAAAATCCTTGTGGAAACTAGACAAGTTATGATTTTTTTAGCAGAGAAACTACAAGTACCAGACTGTACACAAGAGAAAGGAAGTTCATCAGAGGATTCTAGGGCTTCACAACAATCCTCTCACAAACCTTCAAAAACCATGTTATTTCCTTCGAAAAAAGGAACCACACAAACTTAGTCTTCTAATTCCATGGAATAATTTATGGTAGTTTGGTTGTGATCAAGGAGACCTACAATAGTCAAAATGAATAATTCATAAATTCAATTCCTTCTAGAGAACATATGGATTTAATGAATACTTTTATCCCAAGAAAAGGGTATGAGAGAGCCCGAGATCGAAGTGGAAAAATAGTTAAAAGTAAGTTGAATAAATGTTTAACTCCAACCTTTTATGGAAGTAATAAAATTTCAACTAGATCCTAGTTACAAAAGCTTCAAAACTTTGTCTCCCTCAATCCAATGAAGGAGAAGGATGTTGTTTAGTATTCAAGCCTGCATCTTGAAGAAGTTGCTTATGACTGGTGGTACCATGAAATTGTTGGCATAAGGTGTACACCTTGCATATGTTTATAATATTTTATTTATTAGTAGCTGTGTGGTGCACCTATGGGAACCTAGATGGATGTGCATCTCTAGGAGTTAACATTTTTGGGGCCACATTAAGTGTTGTATTGTAACAATAGGAATAAATTTAATATGGGTGTCACTATGGGGAAATGTGTTTAATTTAATATCAGAAAAATATTAATAAAGTGAAAACTTAATACCCAATATTAAATGTGGATTTGATGGTTTTGAGTTGCTTGATTTTAATTTATAACTTGGTTGTATTTGTATGAACTTATCTCAATATAAGAAAGCATATGTTTATAGGTTTAGGTTGGCTAGTTGGTGAATTGTCGCTATTGAGTCTTGCATAGGAGTGCATATGTGAATCATGGCATGGGATGTGTTGATTCATGTTTGGACACACATAGGATACATACAAGATTCTTGTTATAATAATGGAATGGTGTGTACTGAGAGGGGAGGGGTGAATCAGTACCCTTGAATTTTTTTTATCAATTAACCTTTAATCCTTTAGTAATCAATTCCTTGCATTACCGACCATAGATGCTATTCTTATCTATATGCATGTAATATCAAATCATAAACTTAATTTGCATGTAAACATTCATAGAAACATTCATGAAATGTAAGTACACATGACACAAGAACTGACAATGCAAAAAACCCATGTTAGAAGGTAAAAATTGTGGTGGAGATGAAACCCACAAAGCTTCACTATCTACAGAATGGAAGGTGTCGGTTAAGGCTACAAGTTTGATCACTTTTGATGATCTTACCCTGTTAGGAGTAACATTTTAGACTGGTTAGGTCTAATCGGTTAAGATATTTACATAAGGATTGTTAAATCCACCTTCTTAAAGGAGTTCTTCTATTTTCTACACTTGTTAGAATGCAGTAAAAAATACTTGTTGACCTGATGGTGTACAATCCTGAATTGTTGAATATAGATCCTTTAAAGTTTACAGTATGATGTATCACCTATAGTGATTGATTAATACCTTTGTTCTGCTTGATAGCCTTGAATCTTGTTCTTTATAACTGATTTCATCTTTTGTTGTCCTTCTGCATGAAACTTTGTATCTGATCCATAGATGTCTATTGTGGCTACAATCATCAATGTTTGACTGATTTCTACATCTATTTATACAATGAATTGACCTAAATAGGTTTCACGCTTAACTATGAAAACTCTATGATCAAAAGTTTACAACTTGACCTTGATCTCCTAGTTTGCATGTTTTCAATCAGTTAGACCAATTAAAACAATTACATTTTCTTTACTTGTCCCTCAATAAATGGTTTTAAAGATAAGCTTTAAAGCTAAATATAAAACTCAAGTGTTTTATCTGACATGTAACTTAGATCCACATTTCTCAGAATAAAAGTTGTCTCTCGGTAGACTAGTGCTCAGGTTGCTCTGTAGTCTTTCCTCGGTGATGTCCTTGTAGACATTCTTCTTCTCAGTTTTCTTTGTAGACTGACTGTCAATGTTCAATAGAACTTGTCTGTCAGGTTCCTCTATGAACTTGTCTGTCAGTGAAGACTGGTTTCGGTGTTCTCTTGCACTTAACATTTTCGGTGACCTATGTGAACTGTTGTGTCGAGTTGCACTGTAAACCTGTCTTTCAGTGATCATGTTACCGATGGTTCAAAAAAAATTTCCTTTGTATACTAATGAAAAAATATGATCATCAATCTCTCCCTCTGGCATTAGTATCGAAAAATGATATGTGCAAAACTAAAATGTTTAGTATTTACACCATGTGTTTACCTTGTCAATATGACTCCCCCTATGTGCATGCCTTGGTATATTATATGTACATGTATATACACTTGCCTTTATACATATATTTCCCCCCTTTTATCATTTCTCCCTTTCACCTTATCACACCAAATCATTTCCCCTTTTTATCATATCAATTCCCCCTTTTTTTATAGTAATGACAAAGGTGTAACACTTACAACTTGTCAAAAATGTGGGAATGGGTTTGTTGAATGTCCTCCATTTTCTTCTCCCATTATTATTTTAGGTGCTTAAGGGTCATGATTTCCAAGGTGACTCTTTCATGCATATCATATATGCTTTCTATTACAAACATTTCTGGGGTGGCAATCAATGTTCTTTGCCGAAGTCATATGTTGTTGTAGTAATGTGAGATTTGATAGAAGTAGAGCTTGGAGCTCGGTTACCTCATCTCTAAATTTGGATTCTGCCTCTTGAATCTCAAGTCTCAACCTTTTTTCTTTCATAATCTTGTCATAATGCAATGTGAATGCATTTTCATTGGTGGTGAGACCTTGTGCACTAGCATTAAGATCTGCATCTATCTTTGCAATCTTTGCACTACTATCCTTAGTGAATTTCTCTATGGTGCATAACTTTTGAACTAAGGTTATAACTTCTGAAATAATTGTTTCTAATGTATTGACCAGTTTAGATAGCTTTACCTTGTTCTCTGCCACTTCTTGGCTAATTTTCTCTTTCAATTTGTATTGGTACTTATTCTCAGCATGTTCTTCTATTGCCTTCTCTGCATCTACATTCTGTAATGTGATGGCATCGGTAAGAACTGCTAATTGATCAAGTATTGGGGCACTTTGATCAATGTTAGTGTCAAGTACAATGTGCAATAGTATATCCTTTGTAGTTTCTAGTACATGTGTGTCCTTGTGCTCCTTTTTTAGCTTATCTTGTATAGCTTTCCTTTTACAAAGTTTTGCATACGTTGTAAGTGACTCTGTATCCAATGTCCTCGGATCACAGGCATGTATTTCTATTATCTCATCCAGGGTGACTGGATTTTTATTCTTTTTCTTCTTCTTCTTTGAAAGAATAGTGGAAGTACTTGTATGTAGTACCATAGCAAGTTACTTTGCTTGGTCTGATGTACTTGGTGAAGGCTTTGGAGGTGTTGTTCCTTTATCCTACTGCTTGGTGTCTACCTGTCGGTTGTCATAAACATCTCTACATCAACCTTATCTATTTCGGTAGCTTTCTCTTCCTCAGTATCCTTGGCATCATGTTGTTTTTCTTCTTCACTTGTACCTTTCTATTCATCATTTGTGTTTTTATGCTCCTCATCACCCTTATCCTCGGGTATGCTTGCATCATGGTCAGGTGACTTCTCCTTTTCTGAGATGATATTGATAGCTTGTATCAATAATGACATTTGTCCTGGTATATTAATCTGTGTAGCATCCATTGATGTGTCATGTTCCTTAGTTTTCTCAGTGGTAACAGTGACATCTTCATCTATCTTTACCTCATCAGCAGGATCACTTCCAGTGATATCTATGATAGTTGTATCCTTGATTGTTTCATCTTCTGTATCCCCTAATGATTGTAAAATATGTGGTATGTAATCCATGACCTTGTTTTCCTTTGTTGTCAGATCAACTAGATTGAAATCCTTAGTGTCATTTATTAAGATGTGTTCAGGGCTCGGTGTTTCCTCTTTCTCTTCATTGTGAGGCTTCTCGGTAAGAGCTAATAGTTGCTCGAGGTTTGAATCCCCCTTAGGTGGATTGAATATTTGGTTCCAAGTTTCATCACTTTCTCTATCAAGCTCTATCAATCTTCCCTCTAGTACTTTGTAAGCTCTTGATTTAGCTAAGAATTTCCTTGAATGCATCTTCATCATTTCATCAATTTCTTCCATCTTTGGCTCGGGTGGCATAATTGAAACTAGGGATCTTTCCCTTATCTGCTTCTTGGTATGCAGTGCATATGTCCACCTTGCTGATATTATTTCATGAAGCTTTTGTGGTATCATCTTATCAAATTGTACTGGTACATATTTTAATGCAATCATTGCTTGAATGATGGCTTCTTTAATCTTCTTCTAATCTTCGGGAGATAAGGTTAGCCATTGTCTAACCTTAGCATGTGATATGCTACTTGTTTTGGGGATTGATGCAACAATCTCATCAATTGTCTTAGCAACTTTATTATTTGTAGGTTGGAGTGCTTGTTCACTCTCATCCTGTGCAATGTCATCTTTGTCCTCTTTACCTCTGATGTATTTTCTCCTTTGTCTCAGTGCTTGTTTCCCAGTTTGAGGCTTCCTCTTATAGGTCCTGACCGTACCTTTCTTCACCGATGAGGAATCTACATCTTTGCTAGTATGACTCCTTGTTCTTGATGCTGTAGTAGTCCTTGGTTTCTTTGGTGGTGGTACATCAGATTCTATGGACTCAGAGTCACTCAATTGTTTACCTTCACCGATGGGGGACTGCCCCTCAGTGACCTCTTTCTTGGAATCTTTATCATCTACCAAAAGTTTTTGCTCGAGTGTTTTGATGATCTTGTTCTTCTTTTGGTCTATCTTCTTTACAACTAAGCCTATTTTTATTCTATCCTTAGCTTCTTCATAGGTTTCAAATCTTGGTAATGATTTGTCCAGTGGTTCATTCAATAATGCTTCAATAGCATTTGTGGCCTAATCTATGTTTATCTCATATTCAATTGGTGCTAACCATGTTCTCCTTGGTACAACTAGTTTGATCAAGGTGGTGTCGGTATCCACTATGAAACATATATCATCCTTATACTTTTCCACCAGCTGTTCAGGTATCCTCATCCTTTTTTGCATTTTGTCCTTAAAAGTAGTGAAGTATGCATCCATGAACGATGTAAAATATTCTCCTAGTGACTTAATAAATTCACTAATTTGTATTGTCACTGATCGGGTAGTGTCCCAATTGACATTACCAATAGATGGGAAAAAGTCTTGAAAGTAGAAGAATATAAACATGAGTGAACTAAACTTACATGAATTAGATTTTGTTGATCTAATGGTCCTCGTGTTCTCCTCTAGTTGCTTTAGTAGAAGCTCAGATAGATCTAGTTGTAGGCCCTTCTTCACAATCTTTTGGGCAGTATCAACTGCTCTACATCAATGTTATTCAGTTTACTGGCTTGGAATACCTTGTATCCCATCACACATGCACCAAATTTCAGTTCTAGATCGGTGATGGAATTTACCTTCAATCCTCTGCCATCCCATACTGCAGCTATCATCTTTTCTATATCGGGGCGAGGAGGATGTTTGAGTGCTTTTGCCTTGTTGGTTACTGGATAACTGATCACTACATCTATTACATCCTTAGTGATCTATTTTGGCTCATTTAACCACATCTTTCGGTCATGTACCTGGCTAAGAACTATCTGAATCTACTCGGTCTTGAACTCCTTCAGGAACATTAGGGCATTTATCATCCCTTTCACCTCAATGTGTTTATGTTCATCTTTGATGTTTCCATCTATGAAAAGCTTCCTCAACCTTGAGATCTCTGATCTCTGCAACCTTACCATGGATATATGCTTGAACATCCTCGACTAGCAAAACCCTAGGTGGTATGCTTGAGAACGCTATAGCATCATCGGGTTGTGAAGCAACCTCGGGACAAAATTTGTACTTAGGCTCTTCACATGTAGAGTTCTTGATTAAATTGACCTTTTTTATCTTTGACATTCTAGATCTTGGAGATGCGAGATGTGGTTGCCATTGTTTATGGAAATTAGGGCTTTTATCGCAAATAAACTGTGAGCTCAGCGAGTCTTAGTTACTCACTTGATCTGTTGTAGATGTTGTGGATCTGTCTAAATACCATGAATATGATTGTGAATCACTCTGCAATCTGGTCAATATTCTTCACTATGTTTCTCTCTACTTCACTCTACTCTTCACTCTTAATCACTTTGTGAATGAATGAGCTCTTCATCACCCTTTTATAGATGATGCCCTAAGTGGTACAATTAATTCTTTACCCACTTCTCAGTGTTCGAAGATGGAGTCGCTCGAAAAACATACTAACTTCATTCTCGGTGAGAATGCGATGCTCAGGGTAAGTGTTAATTCAATTAACCTTTCACATGTTTACTGACGGAGATCGATATATAGCGAAGACTTCATTGTCTTTTAACATGATTACCGACGATTCTTAGTTTACATTAACAACTTAGTTATTATATGTATACCGACGATCTTGGTATGTATTAACCAACGAGATTGGATTCCCAAATTCATAACAAGTAATACCATAGTGCATCTTTATTCATGCTAATTTGGCATATTATAAATGTATGTTGGAACTGATGTAAAAGATAACTTGGTATAGTGCAGTTCCATACTTACTTGTTCTGCTTAGGTGGGGGTGGTGGAATCACCAGATCCATTGGATAAGGTGTCACCAATTGTTTTGCTTGGTCCAGCATCATCAGTGTTTGTAGCTTTCCTCTACATTTTGTTTCTCATCTTCATGATGTCTTAAATGGTATTTCCATTGGCAAAAGTGCTTGACTCTATCACTTGGTCTCTGCAGTCCTTGCTTAGATGATCGACCCTATGACAATGTAAGCATGCCATTCTGGAGTTAGTCCAGCTTCTAGACTTTCTTGTCCATTTCCTCATGTAGTTTGTAGCTATGTGTCCATATCTGCCACATGTTGTGCAAATTTCCCATGTGTTGTAATCCCAAACATATGAGTTACCAACTCTTCTTAGTTGATAAGAATTTTCTTATTCTTTTGGCTTCCATGCTTGCTTTTTCTTTTTTTCTGCATTCAAGAAATGTGTACCCATGCATTTTGCAAGTAGGACAATATTTTTCCATGTAGGATTCCTTCTTTGCTTGTTTCTCCTTAGGTTTACATTCATGCACTTTATGTCCATGCTTGTTATAGTTATAACATTTACCTATGAATGTAGATGTGGATTTAGGAATACCTTTAGCTTTTCTCTTGCAAACATTTGATGTGTGGCTTGGTTTTCCACAGTGATTGCATGACTCCTTTCTTGGTCTTGGATTTGTGTAGACATCTTTTTTATCAGATTGATTTGATGATTATCCATGATCTATATACCCTAGACCGGTATTGTTGTTGACTCTTCTTTGTCCATTCAAAAAATCATCCATTCTTTTGGTACTCGCTTCAAATTTCTTGATCATATCATTGTGTTGTTGTTGAATCCTCACTTCATGCTTCAGTCTTTCATTTTCTTCTCTTAGATCACCAATAGCTTCAAAATTCCCATTGAGTTCTATGTTCACTCAGTTTTCCTCATTACTCATAAGAACTATTTTATTGGTGATCTCATGATGATGTTCAACGCTGACATGTAACTGATTAAATATTTGATAATGTTAAGTTGAAGATAATGCAAGGCACTAAATCAGTTAATGGTTTGTATTGTCATTGATGTCAACTTGATATCATTTGTATGGTCATGTACATAATGCCAAAGACTTCAGAGAATTAATGGAACAAAGGTTATGCTTTCAGCAATGCATAAAAGTCAAGTATTCACTAAGTGACAGATAACACAGACGGAGTGCACACCATTGGTAAAGACAAAGAAGAAAAGTCACAGTGATAACCAATGAGAAAGAGAGAGTGTTGCCCGATGAAGCAAACCACAGGATGCCCAACAAGCTAAAAATAGAGTTGCCTGATGGATGGAGATTCCAAAGCTGACTGAAGTCACACCAACGGAACTGATAGTTGTAATCAACGACTAACTAAAGAGTTAAGAGACGGAACAAAGAGTTCAGAAAATGATAAAATATCTAGCTAACAAGAGCTAAAGATAGACTTAACTGGTTGTTTTCTTTGTTTTATTTGACCAGAGCTAAGTGATTGATTTAAAGAAGATTTGTACAGTTGGCATAAAGATAAATATGAGATAAATCAGGAGTTATGCTTTTAAAATAGATTGACTGGATTCTTTTTCACGCCAAGAATCAAGAATAAATGAATCTATTGTCTATATAAGAGACAAGCTTAATTTATTTTCTGTATCACATAAATGGGGGTGAATAGAAAGAGAACGCTAAAGAGAAACTGATGAAGAATTACTTCATGTAGTACTGGTCAATCAAGCTGAAGAAGAGCCAAGGAATTCTGCAGACACTAATGAACAGTGAGCACAGTGTCACAGAGCAAAAAGTATGGAGCACAAAAGAATTGAATTGTTACATTGATCAGAAAGGTAATGTACTTAAATAGATTTGAAAATCTTCAATTCAAGTTGCATTAGAAACAAGTCATTTTGTTTCAGTTTAACCATTGAAGCATCAAGTCTCTTAATAGGGTAGGACTTAACAGTCTTCTATATATTGAGGTACATCCCAAGGAGTGTCAAAAAGGTTGATTCATGAAATTAGGATTGGATATGCACGATGCCTATTGACGGTTTAAGAGAGAGGTTGATTCAAGGATGGCAGCATTAGATGCCCGATACTAAGTGACAACCTATATGTATAAAATCCTCTAACAAGGTCACACCTAACAGTGTGTTTGTAACCTTTAACAGGGTTGGCTCTTAACAAGGCTCACTTCAGAAGAGTGAAAATTTGGG
>MU225316.1:3592427-3612244 GCA_018584345.1 Thuja plicata
TAGACTATGGAGAGACCTTTGCACCCGTTGCTAGGCTAGAAGGAGTAAGAATACTGCTTGCTTATGCTGCATATAAAGGATTCAAGGTATACCAAATGGATGTCAAGTCAGCATTCCTAAATGGAATACGTGAAGAAGAGGTATACATTGAACAACCAGAAGGTTTTGTTGATCCAGACAAGAAGGACATGGTATGTAGACTTCACAAAGCCTTATATGGATTGAAACAAGCTCCAAGAGCCTGGTATGAATGACTTCATTCCTATTTAATAAGTATTGGATTTGTAAGGACTAGTGAAAACAATAATCTTTATTTGAAGGAAGATACTGATGCTAACACTTTTATTGCTAAAATATTTGTTGATGACATCATATTTGGAGGGAATGATAAGCTATGCAAATCATTTGCTAATGAGATGAGAAAAGAATTAGAGATGTCTATGTTTGGTGAGATCAATTTCTTTCTTGGTCTCCAGATCATGCAACAAGGAGAAGGTATTTTCATTACACAGTCCAAATACATCAAAGAGGTTCTGAAAATATTCAAGATGGAAGAATCCAAACTAGTTGGAACACCAATGGCTACTGGATGTAAGTTGACAAAAGAAGACAAAACAAAAGAGGTAAATCAGACTTTGTACAGATTAATAATTGGAAAACTCATGTATGTTGTACACACAAGACTGGATATTGCACATGCAGTAGGAATTGTTTCTAGATTTTCTGCTAACCCCAGGGAATCACATATGACTACTGTAAAAAGAATTCTAAGATATCTGAAGAATATTGAGGAATTTGGCTTATGGTATAGAAGAGAAGGCAAATTTGAACTAAAGGTGTTTACCAATTCTGATTGGGATGGAAATCTTGATGACTGGAAGAGCACAACTAGAGGAGCATTCTTTATGGGTGACAGACTTGTCACATGGATAAGCAAGAAGCAGGGATGCATCTCACAGTCTACTACAGAAGCAGAATATGTTGCTGCTGCTACAAATTAATCAAATATTGCATGGATCAAATAGTTGCTGGAAGGTATGCATATGGAGATCTTAGAACCAGTGACTATCTATTATGATAACACTAGTGCAATAAACATTTCCAAGAATCCACTCGTGCATACAAAGACTAAACACATTGCCATAAAGTATCATTACTTAAGAGAGCAAGTTCAAGAAAAAGAGGTGATACTTGAGTATGTGCAATCAAAAGAACAATTGGCTGATATCTTCACCAAGCCACTGCCCAAGGATATGTTTGAGTACTTAAGAAAGAGACTAGGGGTCAAACCCTTGTCTACAAGTCAGTAAAATTCCGAAGGCTACATCAGCCTAATTATTATCAGAATATCATTCATGTTGATGCAGGCAAAGAGAAGAACTTCAAAGCTACATCTATATACAACAGGTATATATATCAAAACTGAGCACCAAAGCATATTGTTGTATTACTGATGGATAAGGGAAATTCAAGGAATATATTATGGATGAAAGATGAAAGATCACTTGACATTAATGTCAAATATCTGTAATAAACTTGTTTGGCATTGTTGTCAAAGGGAGAGAAAGTATCCATATTATCATAGTCTTCTAAAACAGAAGAAGGATTATCCATTATCAGATTACTCCAATAGGGAGAGATCATATCCACAGGGAGAGAATTTGTATGAAGGAATTAGTACAAAGGAAAAGTTATTGAAAAGAGGAAAAAACATCACAAAAGAGAGAACAGTCAAAGGAGAGAAATTGACACTGGAGGAGATTCAACACATCAGAAAATAGAGAGCTGGAAAAATCACCTCTAAGCTAAAATAGAGCTTACCGGTGGTCAGACATTTTTATCGGTTATCAAAACAAACTATTTGGTAGTTTGATGACTCTCAACAATTGTATTAGAAATAGTATAGTGTGATAATATAATATTATTTCCATCAATGCCAAAGGGAGAGATTGATGACATGTAACTAATTAAATGTTTGATAATGTTAAGTTGAAGATAATGCAAGACACTAAATCAGTTAATGGTTTGTATTATTGTTGATGTCAACTTGATATCATCTGTACGGTCATGTACATAATGCCAAAGACCTCAGAGAATCAATGGAACAAAGGTTATGCTTTCAGCAATGCATAAAAGTCAAGTATTCACTAAGTGACAGATAACACCGACGGAGTGCACACCATCAGTAAAGACAAAGAAGAAAAGTCATAGTGATACCCGACAAGCAAAAGATAGTTTTGCCCGATGAAGTAAACCACAAGATGCCCGACGAGCTAAAAATAGAGTTTCCTGATGGATGGAGATTTTGAAGCTAACTAGAGTCACACCGACAGAACTGATAGTTGTAACCGACAACTAACTAAAGAGTTAACCAATGGAATAGAGAGTTCAGAAAATGAAAAAATATCTAGCTGGAAAGAGATAAAGATAGACTTAACTGGTTGTTTTCTTTGTTTTATTCGACCAAGGTTAAGTGATTGATTTAAAGAAGATTAGTACAGTTGGCATAAAGATAACTACAAGATAAATTAGGAGTTATGCTTTAAAATAGGTTGGTTGGATTTTTTTTCATGCCAAGAATCAATGAATATTATGTCTATATAAGAGACAAGCTTAATTCATTTTCTATATCACATAAATGCAGGTGAATAGAAAGAGGATGCTAAAAAGAAACTGATGAAGAATTACTTCATGTAGTACTGATCAATCAAGCTGAAGAAGAGCTAAGGAATTCTGCAGACACAGCATCACATAGCAGAAATTATGGAGCACAAAAGAATTGAATTGATACATTGATCAGAAAGGTAATGTACTTAAATAGATTTGAAAATTTGCAATTCAAGTTGCAATAGAAACAGGTCATTTTATTTCAGTTTAACCATTGAAGCATCAAGTCTCTTAACAGACGAGGACTTAACAATCTTCTATATATTGAGGTACATCCCAAGGAGTGCCAAAAAGGTTGATTCATGAAAGTAGCATTGGATATGCCTGATGCCTATTGATGGTCTAAGAGAGAGGCTGATTCAAGGATGACAACATTAGATGCCCGATACTAAGTGACAAACTATATGTGTAAAATCCTCTAACAAGGTCACACCTAATAGTGTGTTTGTAACCTTTAACAGCGTTGGCTCTTAACAGAGCTCACTTCAGAAGAGTGAAACTTTGGGGTACCGGTCCCAGTGGTTTTTTCCCTTAACAGGGTTTCCACATTAAAATCCATGTGTTATGTGTGTATGGTTTATTACTTTACTATTTTACATTTCACATATGCATTTATGGATTTATCGGTATACTCTGCACATTTACTGTATTTTGGTAAATAGTTTTACTGCCTATCAGTAATAAAGGAGAACAAGGACAGACAAGGTAAACCGATAGACATTTAATCATTATAAGTATCTCATGGCATGCATCTTGTAGGGACATAATAATCTGAGGTTTATTTGATTAGTGGTTAAGATAAGGATAAAAATTTGAGGCCACTGATTCACCCCCCCTCTCAGTTATTTCTAATAGTTCAGTAAGTCTTTGTATCTATGTCTCTCTTTCTTGTAGCTTTTCAGTGATCTTTCTCATCTCATCAATAGCTAATGTTCTTTCTTGTTCAACTTGTCTAACATTATTCATAACATCAATCATCCTTACCATATGATTCTCTTGACCGATTTGCAGTATCTTTACCTGCTCTGTCAGATGTTGATTGATTTCATTCAGACTTGTAATGCTTTCTTCAGATGTGTCTGATGTATTGCTAGATATAGATCCTGATGACTCAAACAAATCAGGTATCTCTTCTTCATGATAGTCTATTTCATTGCAGGGAAATGTCATAACTTTTCTTACTTCCAGTAGCACTCTCATCTTGATTCTTGCTTCTTTATATTTCTCATAGAAGATCTATATTTGCAACTTCTGATTCTCAATATTATTTTCTAGCTTATACCTTTCCATTGTATTGTCTTTTCTATCAAGTGATTTAAACTTTTCCAAATAAGAGATCTAGCTCTGATACCAATTTTCAGAATAATGGAATGGTGTGTACTGAGAGGGGAGGGGTGAATCAGTACCCTTAAAATTTTTATCAATTAACCTTGAATCATTTAGTAATCAATTCCTTGCATTACTGACCCTAGATGTTATTCTTATCTATATGCATGTAATATCAAATCATAACTTCATTTGCATGTAAACATTCATAGAAAAATTCATGAAATGTAAGTACACATGACACAAGAATTGGTAACGCAAAAAACCCTTATTAGAAGGTAAAAACTATGGTGGGGATGAAACCCACAAAGCTTCACTATCTGCAAAATGGAAGGTGTCAGTTAAGGCTACAAGTTTGATCACTTCTGATGATCTTACCTTGTTAGGAGTAACATTTTAGAGTGGTTAGATCTACTCGGTTAAGAGATTTAGAAACACTTTTAAGTGTGCACTCGGTTAAGAGATTTACATAAGGATGGTTAAATCCACCTTCTTAAAGGATTTCTTCTATTTGCTACACTTGTTAGAATGTAGTCAAAAATACTTGTTGACTTGATGGTGTGTAATCATGAATTTCTGAATACAGATCTTTTAAAGTTTACAATATTATTTATCACCTATAGTGATTGATTAATACCTTTTCTCTGCTCGGTAACCTTGAATCTTTTTCTTTACAACAGATTTCATCTTTTATTGTCCTTCTGCATGAATCTTTGTATTTGATCCATATATGTCTGTTGTGGCTACAATCATCAATGTCTGATTGATTTCTACATCTATTTATATAATGAATTGACCTAAATAGGTTTTATGCTTAACTATGAAAACTCTATGATCAAAGGTTTACAACTTGACCTTGATCTCCTAGTTTGCATGTTTTCAATAAGTTAGACTGATTAAAACAATTTCATTTTCCTTACTTGTCCCTCAAGAAATGGTTTTAGAGATAAGCTTTAAAGCTAAATATAAAACTCAAGTGTTTTATCTAACGTGTAACTCAGATCCACATTTCTCAGAATAAAAGTTGTCTCTCAGTAGACTAGTGCTCAGGGTGCTATGTAGTCTTTCCTCGGTGATGTCCTTGTAGACATTCTCCTTCTCAGTTTTCTCTGTAGACTGACTGTCGGTGTTCACTATGAACTTATCTGTTAGGTTCCTTTGTGAACTTGTCTGTCGATGAAGACTGGTTTTGGTGTTCTCTTGCACTTAACATTTTCGGTGACCTCTATGAACTGTTGTGTCGGGTTGCACTATAAACCTGTCTTTTAGTGATCATGTTACCAATAGTTCAAAAACTGTTTCCTTTGTATACTAATGACAAAATATGATAATCAATTCTTGATGTTTCAGAAGCTTTAGTTGTCTCTAAAAGTGCATGCATTATTTATTTCTTGATTGAATGTTAGATAGAGTATGGATTCTTTTATAAGTAGGGTTCTTTTCCTCGTGAGAGTTTTCCAAATTATGTCTTGTGTTATATTATGGTTTGTCTATTCGATCTTTTCCATAATGGTTATTTAGTAAGCTCGTATGCATGATTTTCTCTCATGGATTAATTAGGATATAGATTAGATGAAACTAGGTATGATGCATTATTTCCTAACCAGTGGTATTGAATCTTTTCTAATTGGATTTTGAGTTATAATCCTAGCATGACTAAATTAGATGCAAAGTTGAATTCATGGATATGAGAGAAATACTTGGGACATTACAAGGTGTGGAACACATATACATATTTTATTACAAATTTGATGGTTTTGGGCTTGTTTTTATAATGGGTTGTTGGAATATTTTGGGTTGCGTCAAATGTTGTGTCAAACAGAGTTCTTGGATGTGCATTCAAATGAGGTTTTTGTGGGGGAAATTTTATAGAGACCCCATTATACAAAATGGACCCCACTATAGGATCTAGGATGACCAAAAGATAATTTTTGACATAAAATTTGACTTATTTTGGAGAATTTGAAAATGGTAAAAATAAAAAATTGTATGACCCAATTGTAGAGAGAGAAAATTAAAAAAAAACATCACATTTCAAAAAAATTCTGCAAAATAATATAATTTTAAAAGAAAAAAGTAAAAGGGGTCGACATTTATTAAAAAGGTATGAAGGTAAAAATTAAAAAGAAAAACAAAAAAGAAATTTTTGGAGGGTTTACACCTATGCCTACAACATCAGGTACTATTAGTACCCACCTCATCAGGTTTTTTGGTACCTATGTCACGAGTCCCACCACCTAATGGGCTTGACGCTGCTAGATCCTGGTTCAATATGATCCCTAATCCCCTAGCTTTTATTAATATAAATCTACATCAAATATTTTTAAAATTAAAATCATTATTTAAATAGTGTTAGATTTTAAATTGGATCTAATTAATATTCTAGGGCTAAGACAAATATTTGTGGCGCCTGAAGTGGCACTGCCACCTGGGGGCCATTGGCTTGTCCTTTCATTTTGGCCCCTCTATTGGGTATTGGTTATTTTCATTCAACTAAGAATATCTTGTTCATATGGTGTATATTTTTTTTCTTATACTTATTTGAAAGATATATCCAATCACTATGCAAGATTACAGGTTAGGTTCCATGATTGCATTTTTTTATTATTTTTTGGGGTGTGGAAGTCAAAAATTATTGTTTTCATAGTTTTGGACATAATTTTTGCCTACATAATTATTTTTGTTTCAAATTTAGAATAGGCATTGGAGGGAATGTGGAGAATACTACATAGTGATACTATTATTTCTCATTTTGAGAGTGTATGTGTCTGAATGTTGACCTCTAAATCAACCACAACACAACATAGTCATTGCTCAAGCATTGAATTGCGAAGATGAACATGAATTGCTCATTCCACAATATTGATTGAATCGACCTGTTGCCTCCTATTTAGTTGGGGTGTTTAATTACTCTCAGAACGAGAGCCAACAACCATAGAGCATTGCTAAAATAGAGGATTTTAAAGCTTTGAAAATTGAATGAAATTTATTCTATATGAGAGATGCAATTATAATCTAGGAATGAAGATGCAAATTTTAAGCTAAGAAACTTGAAAAAGATAACATAATTAAACTACTTGATAAGTAAACAAACTAAATTAAGATGAAGAATGCAATTAAGCTAAATGAAATTATACGAAATATGCAATAAAAGCTTGAAAATATGAGAGAATTGAGACAATAATTCGCTATAGTTTTGGTACTCTAAAATTTCTCTCTCAAATGAAGAAAAGAAGGTCCATAATATAGAAAAGCTTGAAGAGAGGATGAAGAGTTTCTTGGGAAGAAACGACTGACTCTTCATCTTCATGGAGGAAGGTGAGACAAATATGAAGGAATTATTCAATTAAATAAATGAATTATTGCCACATGGGTGGCTTTTCACTTTGTTTGAATTATTAAATTCAAGTGAGGATAATCCATTCAAATAACCAAATAATATTTAATTCCCTTGATGTGTATTAGCTAAAGGGGGTGGGATTAATTTAATTTAAAAGCACTTAGGACTATAGAATTAAATTAATTAATCATAGGGATTTTTAGCTAATAAATCTTGAAAATTTAGGAATTAAATATGGTGTACGATTTATGCAAATTTAGGTTTTCTAAATTTGAGACTAAGTCAATTAAAGACAATTAGGAAGGAGAATTTGCCTAGTACAATAGGAATTTGATGATGAGAAAATCCACCAAAATTGATTAGAATTGTAAGGTGCCAATTTTGGGGTGTTACATTTTTCCCCTCTTTGAATTGGTGTGTGAGCAGCGCGTTGATTCAAAGAATAGTCCGATGTGACAGATGAAGATTTTGGGAGTCTAGGTTAGGTTTCCAAGACACCGATCAGATCGAGAAGTAGAACCATCTTCAAAATGAAGCATGATTCTCCGAAGTCTAAGTTAGATTGCAAAGACAACGATCCAAATACCAACTGAGAGAAGATCAGAATCGGGGTTAGATTGCCTCAATTTCCACTGAAAGCTGATGAAGATTTAGGACTATCTCCAGAATCAAGGTTAGATTGCCCCAATACGAAGGTTAATCTCTAGAATCAAGGTTAGATTGCCCCAATACGAAGGTTATCCCTCTGAGATCTAGGTTAGGTTGCCCAGATAATGGTCTAAAAGAGATTTTGAGAGTCATCTTTAGAATGAAGCACGACTTTCAAGAATTAGGGTTAGATTGCCCCAATACCCAATGGGATTTCAAGAATCATCTCCAGAACAAAGCTTGATCCTTGAGGATCCAAGTTAGATTGCTCATATACCTAGAAAGATAGATGACAAGATACGAGGCATCAAGATGCCCCTAGAGATTCAAGATCATGGAATATCCAATTTTGACCATAAGGTATGAAATAATGAATATGCCCCAAGTGATGAGATGCCCCTAGCAATGGGGACATTTGATTCAAATTAGACTGATTCGAGAATGGTGTGAAAAGATTCAATGATGCAATCATCCTACCCCCTCGAGAGAAAAATCAAAAGATGACACAACAAAAAGATGATCGACATCAAAATATTGCAGATAGAAGTAAGATCGAAGATCCAGAGGAATTTATAGATAGATCAAGAGAAGGCAGAATTGATTTAGAGTAATCGGGAGGTCCTGTTGACTAGGTTTGACCATAGTTGACCAATTTTGACCAGAATTGACTAGAGTTGACTTTGATGAAAAGATTACAAAAGCTGAGAAAATGATGACGAGAGATGATTCTGACAAGAAAGCGACGTCAAAAAGTTGACTGCATAAGCGTCGGAGCACGTCAGTCCCAAAATTTTAAAACGCAATTTTGAGCTACTTAAGAGTGTCAGATTTTGATTTCGATCACGAAAAATGGATTTAGAACCGGACACTTGTGCAGTCAAGAGGAATCCAGGGAAAAAGATGAGAACCTTCAAAGAATGAGAAGACAATGAAGAGAGCACCAAAACTATCACTATGTAAGCTTAAAATGTGAATGCCAGCCTAAACTAAATGCAACCCTAGGACTTGGTTGTTGGACTCATCGCATAATTATCATCATCGAGTTTTGCAACATCGGAGTCGATACAATCCTTACTAGTTCCAATGCAACCATAAGAATATGAATATGAATTTCATCAGATAAAATGTAGGAAACGAACATAAGCACCAGGGCACAAAAGCCAAGATGACCTGAACATTGTTTCCAATTAATATAGTAAGAGTACACAAGTAAACAAACAAAGCAATAACAGTCAAGGAGATAGTACCAACCTCACCATGGCATACAAATAAACATGATTAAGGGATGTGAGGCTTTTCCACCTTAGTGTGAGAGCTCTTATCACATACACCCTATTTATTTGACGTTGCCGGATCATCGGGACTACACCAACAAGCAGTAGACAGAAAATATCAATGAAATCCATGAGAACAGACAACATACAAAGAAAGATTTAATCACAGCTCAGCCAGTTTCAAAGTTTTCGAATATGTATGTGTATAGGGTGTTGAAAAACACCGTTGTGCTTGTGAGTGCATTGTGTTTGATTGCTATCAAGAGATGTTTATGTTGCGATATCCAATGTGTGTTGAAAAACATAGATGTGTCCAAAGATAGTGTTGGAAAACACTGTTTGACTAGGGTGTTAAGATACACCAGTTTGTGCCAGTAGATAGTTGTCCTTTAAAACTGACAAGATTACTGAATCGAGTGTAAACCAAAGATGCGATCAAAGTGGGGAGCCATGCCCCCAAGTAATAAACATTGATGACTAACTTGACTCATATAAAGAGGAAAAATCTGATTGGATTGCCCCCAAGTAATGACGCTGGGATCATGTCAAGTCAGGTGGGATCTTGAAAAGACCCAAAGTGGATTGATGTCAAACATGCAGATGGTGAGTTGATGTGAGAAATCTTAGTAGTAAAATGACATTAGGCAGACACAGTGAGAATCACTAGTGACTGACGCGAGAAAGATTCTTAAGTATAAAGATCGGTGTGAGATCTAGGCATCAGCAGGCAGACTCAGTGAGAACCACTGGTGACTGATGCGAAGAGGAGAGAGACTCCAAAAGATAGGACAATACCCCCCAGACCAGGAAGATACCCCCGAGTGTGACTTGTTTTAATCCATGTGAAGTCAAGCAAAATCTCAAAAATAACTGAGAGCAAAAGCATGTGCGAGCAAACTAAAGTAGGAAAGAAAACTAAAGCAGGAAAGTGGGAGAGCAAACTGTAAGACAGCCAAGGGATGTCGTGATAGATAGAGCATTGCAGAATAAGAGGTGCATGTTTACCAGGTTTTCACCATCTTGGCATGAATTCTATTTTTTCTACCATGACGCCTGTTTACCAGGTTTTCATCAATGGCACATTTTTCTCTTTTTTCTCATTTTTTTGTATTTTTCATTTTTATTTTTTTTTGTATTTTTTTGGTATTATCAAGGCACCTATTTACTAGGTTTTCACCAGGATAATAGATACATCAAAGCACCTGTTTGCCAGGTTTTCACTAAGATGATCATTTTTTTAGGACATTTTGCAATTTTTTTAGATTTTCTCAGAATAAAGTATGTACATGAGCATTCAAAAAACATCTCAACTGTAGAACTTCTTTAGATGAAGAGCATTGATAGGCTCTTTGAGCTGTTCCCCCTCTATGGTAGAGATCTGGAAAGCACCAGACCCAAATACTGCAGTGATAACATATGGACCAAGCCAGTTTGGTTCAAATTTTCCTTTCTGGACCCGCTGCTATTGATTCTTGGGGTTCTCTCTCAGGACGAGATCACCCATTTGGAATTCCCTTGGTCTGACCTTCTTGTTGTAGCTTTTAGATATTCTCTTTTGATATGCTTGAAGATGATTGAATGCCACTTTTCGACGTTCATCCAGTAGTTCAATCTCTTGAAGCTGAGATATTCTGATATCATCATCAGTAATGAGGCCTTTCAGAGAGACTCACAAGGTAGGAATCTCAACCTCAATAGGAAGCACTTCATCTACACCATAAACTAGAGCAAAGGGCGTGGCCCCTGTTGGTGTCCATATACTGGTGCAGTAAGCCCATAAAGCTGGATTAATTTGGAGATTCTAGTCTCATCTAGATTTGTGTACTGTGCGGTGTAAGATCTTGAGAATAGTCTTATTTGAAGCTTCTGCCTGTCCATTACCCTAGGGGTAATAGATAGAAGACCAGTGCTGAATAATTCTGAACTTAGTGCATAAATTTGTTAGATCCTTGTTCTTGAGTTTCCCCCCATTATCAATGATTATTAATGAGGGTACACCATATCCGTAGATGATGTAGTTCAATATAAACATGGCCACAAACTTGCCATCAACTATGATGAGAGGCACTGCCTCAACCCATTTGGTAAAATAGTCTATAGCAGTAATGATGTATTTATGTCCTCTTGAAGAAGACGGATGTTTCTGACCCACCAAGTCAAAGGCCCACTACTAAAATGGCCAAAAGATGATGAAAGGAATGAGCTCCTTGGCAGGAGCGTGGATCAGATTTCCATGAAGCTAGCATTGTTTGCAAGATTTAGCAAGTTGTGTAGCCTCTTTCTCCATATTCGGCCAATAGTAACCAGCTCTAATAAGTTTGCGAGCCAGTGTCAGGCCATTTGAGTGAGACCCACAGACGCCTGCATGCACCTCTACTAATGTACACTTGGACTCATTAGGTTCTAAACACCTAAGGAGGGTACCATCTAGACCTCGCCTATATAAGTCGTTAGCTATGATGACAAACCGTGAAGCACTATGGATTAAGTGACATTTCTCATTTCAGGTGTAAGTGTCCAGAATGATCTGGTCATGAAGGTAGGAGTAAATATGGTGGTAGCGGGATGAGTCATGTCCAATGACTAAACAAATCATTCGAGATTCAGGGAAATTATAAGCAGGGTAGCATAACGTCTCCACTAGAAATTCATGTCGGAAGTCATTTTCTGGCATTTGTAACATGGAAGCCAGAGTAGCCATGGCATCAACTATTTTATTATCTATCCTTGGAATTTGTTGGAAAGTAACATGTGCAAAGTATTTCTTAAGATCATGAACCATCTTTTTATAAGGCACTAGTTTTTCAGCTTTTGTTTGGTATACATCATTCACCTGATTGATAACCAACCGTGAATCTCCAAAGACCTTTACCTCATTGACATGCCATTCGATAGTAATTTTTAATCTATTAATCAAGGCTTCATACTCAACAGTGTTATTTTTGCAAGGAAACAACATTTTGTAAGCCTTTGGTAATGAATACCGCTAAGGTGTAATGAACAAGATTCTGGCACCTGACCCCTACTGGGTGGATGATCCATCAAAGAACATGGTCCATGACTGATGTGTGAGAAGCATGATGGACTCATCTAGGAACTCGATCCTTAATGGTTGATATTCTATAATGGGTGCCTCAGCCAACTGATCTGCAATTGCTTTCCCTTTGATAGCTTTTCTTTCCACATACTCAATATCAAATTCACTGAGTATCATGACCCACTTAGCTAATCTACCCGTGAGGGTAGCTTTGTTGAGTAAGTAATTTAATAGATCAATTTTTGCAATGAGCCTTGTAGTGTGAGCAAGCATGTAATGTTGTAACTTTTGGGAAGTGAACACCACCGCCAAGCAAGCTTTTTCAATGACAGAATAATTCATTTCATAAGAGACCAATGTTCTACTGATGTAATAGATTTTTGTTTCTTTATTGTTTTGATCTTCTTGGGCCAATAGAGCACCCAGAGATGTTTCTGTAGCTGAGATGTATAAGATTAATGGCTTCCCATGAATAAGAGGCATTAATATAGGTAGATTAGCCATATATTGTTTGATTTGTTGAAGACCTTGTTCACCTTCTTTATTCCATCCATAGGTCACACCTTTATGCAGAGTCTTAGTAAATGGCTGTGACTTGTCAGCTAGCTGTGAGATAAAGTGTCGGATAGACTGAAGCCGACCTTGAAGACCTCCTATTTGACTAATATTGTGAGGTGGAGGTATTTCCATGATAGCTTGCACCTTTTCAGGATCCACCTCGATACCTTTTGCAGAGATGATATAACCAAGCAATTTTCTGAAAGTTACTCCAAATGCACATTTCTTAGGATTGAGACGTAGTCTGAAATTTTCCATATGATCTAGTATAGGGCCTAGATCAGTAAGATGTGCCTTCCTATCCATGCTTTTAGCAAGGGTTTCATCAACATAATCCTCCATTATTTTGTGCATCATATCATGAAATATATTAGTGACTTCTCTCTGATAAGTGGCTCCAACATTTTTGAGACCAAAAGTCATAACATTCCAGTAGAAAGTGCCCCATGCACAAGTGAAAGCAGTCTTTTCTTGGTCCTTTGGCACAATTTTGATTTGGTTGTAGCCAGAGAAACCATCCATTAGGGAGTACATTTTGTACCCTGCTGTCATATCCACAATCATATCAATGTTGGGTAGTGGGAAAACATCTTTTGGACATGCCTTGTTTAAGTCCCTGAAGTCTATGTAGACTCTGATAGATTTGTCATGCTTTGACACTAGAACTATGTTGGAGATCCATTCTGTATAGTCAATTGCTCTGATGAACCCAGATTTTAGGAGTTTCTCTAATCCTGCCTTGACAAGTAGAGCCACATGTGGATGCATTTTTATGAGTTTTTGCTTGACTGGTTTTACTCCAGAAGCTATTGACAAGTGATGCATGATAAGATCAGGATCTACACCAGGCATGCCAGAGTATGTCAATGCAAAGTTTATCTTTTTCTCTTTGAAGAAATCTGTGAATTCTTTAAGTTCTTCTGTAGACAATGATTTAGCCACATGAATAATGTGTGGGTGTTCTTTTGTACCCAAATTTACTGGCTGAGTCAGCTCAATTAGCACCGATGATCATTCCTAGAAATGATTCAGAAGCGTATCAAGTATCTCATCCTCAGGCACCTCGGAGAGGTTTTCACCTTCGGATACGTCTATTCTTTTTACTTTTTTCAGCTCTGACACTGCCACAATGTGGTTTTCACCGTCAGAGTGCCTATTCTTTTTCTTTTTGATTTTATGACTAAGATACTTGATATCACTTTCGGTCATGCTGAAACTGTCTTCGCTAGTGGAGGATGTTAGAGGTTCAACAACGTGGAGATAGAAGGCTAGAGCATAGTCATTTTGGAATGTGAGGACTCTGTTGGATGAGGAAGGGGAATTCCAGTCTATTAGCTCAAGATGTTGGAGGGAGAGAGAAGTGACAGGTTCAAGTGCATTCACAGTATAATAATTGAAAGCGCAGACTAGTAAGCTGAGACCTGGAGCAATCTCATCCAAAGGTGTATTTGAATCCCTTTGACTCCTAGTGACCGTAGTAGAAGACACATTAACATTTATGGAATCAGACTCATTAGACCTTACACTAGACCCTTCACCTATGTTCAGAAGGTTTTCATATGTATGTGTAGTATCAACATTCCTGTCAAAGGATTCTTCTAAAAGACTGTCAAACTCATATTCATGGGAATCTGTGTTTGAACTTTGAGTGGGATGTTTGCACCATGACGGTTTGAGAGTTCTTGTGATACCAGCCTATTCTTGTGCAAATTGCTCTTGAAAATGTGATGGTATGTATCATTCACCCTGGAAACCAGGGTCTTGTGACACTTTCCATTTTTTTTATGTCAGAGAAATGAATGGAATAGTGACATTGGAGTCATTTCTAGCCTTGGCTATATTGGCATGTATTATGACGTCATATGGCTCAGCAAAGAATGCTGCCAGATCTAGAGGAATAGGATAAGGAAAGGAATCCTTTTCAGAGCTATCCTCTGAGGTGTCCACTGTAGATGTACCTTCACGTTCAGGTTCTGGTCCAGGTTCAGATTCAGATACAAATTTGTTAATCCATAGATGGAATGGGATCTTCTTGAAGCCTAAACTAGTTGTATCTTTCATCCTTTGACCCATAGCTTTAATAGGTTCAACTAGCCCATTACCATTCATCCCTATTGGACCACTCCCTTTGTATCCAAAGCGTTTCATGATTTTAAGACCTTCACTATTGGGATCTAGTTCACGAGCTGGGGTAGTTTGTTCAGATATGACTTTTCCTTTGTAAAGCCAAGCTTTAATGGCTCTTTCCTCATTTTCATTTTCTAATGGTGTTGAAGCCCATACAAAGGCACCATCATAAGCTATTTCAGGAGGAGTAGTAGAAGATTTATTATTCTTAGAAGGTCTCCCGTAAGAACAAGGAGACGGAGGTAGAGCTGCTAATGATAGCACAGGTTTTATTTGATACCCCCCCATGCTTATGTCTTTGATTTTCAAAGTCTATTCCATGTCTCTAAGCTTGGCATCATAAAATTTTGTGTATTCTCTATTATTAGGAACAAAACTATTAGCTAACTGTGTGAGCATATTTCAATAAAATCCCATATTAGCAGGAACTCACTTCTACACCATGGAAAGGAAACTTGATGCACTGATGATACGTAGAGGGAACCGCTTGCATTTCATGGATCCACGGTCTTCCCAATAGGATGTTATAAGCAAGAGGAATGTCTAGCACTTGAAATGTGACATCTCTTTCAATAGGTCCAACCCGAATGGGTAGCACAACTAAACCTTTAGACTTTCTTTCTTCTTCATCATAGGCTTTGATAGTAATTTTCTTGTGGGAATCTATGCGATCTTCATCGTAGCCTAGCTGAGCGAGAAAGTGAGCAGAGCAGATGTTGAGGCCAACACCATTATCAATAAGGATGCGGCGGATGAGTTTTTTGCCATTCATGACCTCTATATGCAAAGGAGCGTTATGCGGGTGGCTAACTGAATGGTCATCTTCTTCTGAGAAAGATAGATAGTACGGTGAAGTCAAGTGACCCACCATAGATTGAAACTGATCAAGATTAATGTCTTTGGGGATGTTAGCCTCTGTGAGGGCTTTATCCAGAATCTTCTTGTGAGCAGGTGAGATCTTCAATAACTTAAAGATGGTTATTTGAGTGTTGGTTCTCTGCAGCTGGTAGAGAATGCTATAATTAGTAGTAGGAGGTGTGGAGACCATTTTCATGGTCTTGTTGGCAGGGCCAATATCTGCGGGTTATTTTGGTGCAGATGTAGTAGCAGGAGGGTTAGGACCCTTAAGAGTGATCTTAGAGCGGGATCTAGTAACAATGTTTGTGCAATCCTGAGATGATTCAGGTTTAGATGAGTGAGACCCAAGGCCTCTCAAGACAAATGGGGTCTTAGGCTTAGGATCATCCCCTCTCCCCTTGATAGTAATCACATCACAATAATCAACTTAGATAGGTTCAATCATGTTGATGACATTGTCATTAGTGGTATGCGTGTATTTAACCTTGGCATTGTTGTTCTTAGTGTTGGAAGACTCACCTTTCCCATGAGGAGGAAAGGGATCTTTAAATGCCTGGTGATCTGAATTCTTATTATGATTATCCATAACAATATCACCATTATCAATTAGATCTTGGACCTCATGGTGCAACTGAAGACAAGTAGAGGTCTTATGACCCTTGTTCTGGTGATAGTCATAGTATGAGTTGTTGTTCCACCAATGGGGTTGTGGTTGCGGATCATATGGATTCTTATCCAAAGGAGTGAGAACCTGGTTTTGCACCAAAGTCTTGTAAACTACATCAAGTGGTTCTCCCAAGGAAGTGAATTCACGCTTGGGTCGAGGGACCCAAGGTTTTTTGCTAGAGAATCTGGAAGGTGGCTAAGTGTTTGTTGTAGCCTTTTCAGCACTTTTGATCACTTATATGCTAGAAGTAAGATTGAAAATTGGTTTTGAAGGAGCCGAAGTCATATTATCAACCACTCCATCATTCACAACATCCCTATTCTTGTTGAAAAACTTCCCTTTATCTTTGTTGGAAGAGGAGGAACCTTTTTTGTTGTCTTTGTACAAAGTCAATTTCCCTTTATTAACCATAAACACCTCGATCCTCATGACTTTCTTAATCATGCTGTCAAAATTAAGGGGACCTTGAAGCTGTACTTGATACCCAAAATCAGGAGTGAGGTTGTCCAAGAAGATGTCGATTTTCTCAGATTTGGGTATTTTACGAGGATACTTGGTGCAAAGCTGTCTCCATCTTTGGAGAAATGTTAGGAATGACTCCCCTTGTCTTTGCTTGAGATTGAAAAGGTCCCTAATGTTGACAGAATGTTGTATGTTGTGAGAATAATGTTGGATAAAGAGATTTGCGATCTCATCAAAAGTCTTAATGTTGGTGGGCAGTCGAGGAAACCATTCCATGTCAGGTCCACCCAGACTTCAGGAAAAGAGATGCATTAAATAAGTTTGATCATGAATGAACTCCATAGAGAGGGCCCTAAATTCTCTCAGATGATCCTAAGGGTTGGTGATACCCAAACATTTATCATACTTAGGGAGTTCCACACCCTTGGGAAAAGGTGGCATATGAAGACTCCTATCAAAATGAAAAGGATAAATGCTCTCCATTATGAATTGTTGTGTGAGTTTGTCCTTATCCTTTACAATTTGGCTAATTTGGTTTTGCATATCTTGAATCATCTTTTGCAATTTGGTAGTTTCAGTCTCTTCATCTTTAGTCACAAGTGTTTCCATTTTGAAATTTGGGGGTAGCTTAACTCCTTGGTTTACCAATTCTAGAAAATATTTCTCTTTATCTTTTGCAAGGAGAATTTCCATCATCTTGATGAGAGCCTTATTAGATTTTGTAGCATCTATGTTATTTTGAGTTATCAGATCATCATCATTACCAAGGATCTCATAAATGCTTGGGTTCTGATCTTGACTCTAGTCATGTGGAGGAGGGCGATGGTGGTGCTGATCACCTTGTTGACCCTGATCATTTTGAGATTGGTCATGGGGATCACTGTATTGACCTGGTGGGAAGTCGAAAGGGCCTCCCATGTTTCTGATGTGGGATTATGTTGTGTGCATAGGTTCAGTGTGGGTGTGTGTATTGAGCTGAGGGTCGATCGGTTCAGAAGGATCAATAGGTTCACAAGGATTGATAGGACCAAAAGGATTGGTATGATCAAAAGGATTAATAAGGTAGTGAGGATCATCAATAGGGTCGACCCAAGTAGGTGGCCTTCCAAAGTTTTTTTGATCTTGAAATAATGATTTAGGTTGTCTTTGAAACAAGGGATTATAACACTGCTAGAATACTGGTCTCTAATTCAAACTGGGATCTATACTAAATGGTGAGGAGGAACTTGAGGATCCCTCTTGACTATCAGATTGAATAATAGGTTCAAAATGACCTCTTCCTTGATCATGAGATCTACCTCTACCTATTACAGAACCACGAATGGGAAATATGTTGCCGCTTCTAGTTGTAACAAGCATAGATGAAGATGAAATGAGAGAGGACTTAGGATCCAACTCAAAACTTTGTCTCTAGAAATAGCAAAAAGAAGATAAAGGCTAGAACAACCAAGATGTGAAATGCACTCGGCACGAATTATCGAGAGTATGGCTAGAATAGCCGAGATGTGACTATCGCATCGCAAGGTACAAAAGCACAGAAAGGTAGGACAGAGAACAAAGAGATAAAATGATTTTGAGCAAGAATCAGTTGGTTCACAACTCGAGACAATCAGTTTTAGACTGTAGACAACAATGAAATAGGCAATCAGATCTCAGTCAAAAATCAGATCAGGCAAAAAACTCATCAGTCAATGGGAAATAGCTCACTGTTTTGAGACACTAGGGTATATATTCACATGAGAAATTTCTGGTTCATGCAAGGAAATGCTTAACTATGCATGAGAAAATGAAATCTCGCATTAGGAAATGCTCAGTATCTGGAATCTCGCGCGAGAAAACTCTAGGTTTTGACAGATCAACTCAGTTTTTGAGATAAAAGTCAGAGTTTGAGACACAGTCAGGACTGTTCTCTGACAAAATTTCTAGATTTAGGATAGTTTTATGACAGTTCAAATCAACAATCTCAGTTTGAATGTGACAAGCAATCATTAACAAGCACAAAGTTTTGATCAAGCAATAGTGATGTAAGAAGTAGTCGCAAACAGTTCTACCAAGGACAAGGCAACTTGGCAGAATCATGGGAGTCTTTGTTTAATCATGATTGGATAGTTTAAGACTCGAAAAAAACACTTAGTTATCCCTACAAAAAAATGGTAGAGAAGACAAAATCTGTGCCTCACTGGCTTATGTGTATACGCGCACCTCACATAGCAGTGTCACCCCCTAGACGGCGCCCATTTTTTTGGTGTTTCCAAGGACTTAGTAATATATGTTTTAAGGTTACCCTTAAAGCAAGGGCCAATTTCATATACCACTTCAAGCATCCAGGTGCATACCTATGTTGAGAATCTAGGGGAGAGATTCTTCCCCCTCCCTGCGCATAGATTATGTCTTCTTTTGGAGGTGACCCAGGTAGGCAACTAACTAAGAAAGTTTTTAGTGGGCTTCCATTCACAATAACCTTCGGTGTCCTTGATATAGGGCTGGGGCCTCGTAGCTACACCAACACTTTAAAGTCATACAGCCCCGCAAGCAGGGCTGGGAGCGGTTCCGCTCAGTACAACAGACAAGGCTTTCTCAAGATGATAGTCAAAATCATGAGAAAGAAGTTACCATGGCTTTGGAGTCTTTGGAATCAACAAATAATACTTTATTATAGTGAGGTATAATCACTGACGATAGGTGTGTACTCACTTGGGTCGTTCCTGGAGGTTCAACTTTCTGTAGGCCCTCTAAAGGTGACACAAAACTTGGCTCAGATTCGAGGGTCGGATTTTTTGATTCTCTCAAAGAGAGAAGAACATACTTCTCTACCTCTTCACCTTACCCAAACATGCAAGACATAGTCATCAC
>MU225316.1:3612294-3631719 GCA_018584345.1 Thuja plicata
ATAACTCTCCTCCAACCAATTCACAAGCTTTTGGGTTTCTGATTCTCTCAAAGAGAGAAGAGCATAATCCCCTGACAAGTGAACATGCTAAAGGTTTGTTAACTTTCCTTGCTTCCCTAGGTCTCCACCATGTTAGCAATGTATGGGTCTCGGATTCATCCATGGGTATCACTTCCATGCAATGAAGAGCCTATTCCCCTACTTTGCTATCAAGATTACCAAGAAATTTTAACAAGGCCCTATTTATACTATGTGATGAAAGCAATAAACAAGCACAATGTTTTAAAATGATCTTTGACAACCATCCTACAAGAAAACCATTAGCAAGTTTATGTCTTCATCAAGCAACCTGCAGCCTATTGTTACGTTGTCAGAAAAATCAGAGAGATAAAAATAGCAGCATGTGAAAATAATCAGGAAAATAGTAACAGTAATTATAGAAACTGTGAAATTACAGAGACTGTCACCAAGTCTCAAGCGAGGAAGTACAAGGCTTTGTGCGAGGAAATACAATAGTTGGCATGAGAAAGTGCTTTTGTCACATGAGAGATTGCTAATTAAAGCAAAACTTCATGTGGTACACTCAGAATTCTCGTGTGAGAATCCGTACACAGAGAAGTACAGACGTACGACAGAGTACAAAATTTTGTCAGAATTTTTTTTGAGAGTGAGGTCAAAAATCAATTTTCTGCCCCATGGTGGGCGCCAAAATGTATGTGCCTGAATGTTGACCTCTAAATCAGCCAAAACACAACGTAGTAATTTCTCAATCATTGAATTGTGAAGATGAACATGAATTTCTCATTCCGCAATATCGATTGAATCGACCTATTGCCTCCTATTTAGTTGGGGTGTTTAATTACTCTCAAAACGAGAGCCAATAACCATAGACCATTGCTAAAATGGAGGATTTGAAAGCTTTGAAAATTGAAATGAAATTTATTCTATATGAGAGATGCAATTATAATCTAGGAATGAAGATGCATATTTTAAGCTAAGAAACTTGAAAAAGATAACATAATTAAAATACTTGATAAGTAAACAAACTAAATTAAGATGAAGAATGCCATTAAGCTAAATGAAATTATACTAAATATGCAATAAAATCTTGGAAATATGAGAGAATTGAGACAATAATTCACTATAGTTTTGGTACTCTAAAATTGCTCTCTTCAAATGAAGAAAAGAAGGTCCATAATATAGAAAAGCCTGAAGAGAGGATGAAGAGTTTCTTGTGAAGAAATGGTTGAATTTTCATCTTCATGGAGGAAGGTGAGACAAATATGAAGGAATTATTCAATTAAATAAATGAATTGTTGCCACATGGGTGGCTTTTCACTTTGTTTGAATTATTAAATTCAAGTGAAGATAATCCATTCAAATAACCAAATAATATTTAATTCCCTTTATGTGTATTAGCTAAAGGGGGTGGGATTAATTTAATTTAAAATCACTTAGGACTTTAGAATTAAATTAATTAATCATAGGGATTTTTAGCTAATAAATCTTGAAAATTTAGGAATTAAATATGGTGTACGATTTATGCAAATTTAGGTTTTCTGCATTTGAGACTAAGTCAATTAAAGACAATTAGGAAGGAGAATTTTCCTAGTACAATAGGATTTTGATGATGATAAAATGCACCAAAATTGATTATAATTGTAAGGTGCCAATTTTGGGGTATTACAGAGAGTATGGGGAGTTGTGTACTTGTTTGAACACTTATAGGTGCCTAGGATCCAGGGAGTGATTGTATGAGCATCCAAATGAGTCAAGTGGAAAAAATTTGAGGTTTTGCATATTCTTATATAATATGTATGAATGCTATAGTTGATTATCATATTTAATTCTTCTTGGTACATGTTTATAGGCTTTTTCAGAGTTGAACTTTGATGGTGATAGGAACATAAGTTGTCTTTAATTTGAGGACATGATTGGACATGGTTTGATATTTGGAGTCTCGTGCCAATGATAGTTGATTAAAGAACAACATTAGTGTTGATTATGGTGTCATGGTTATGCAAGTATACTTTTTTGGTGGTTTGGTGGTGATTTGGATTTGTGTTAGGAGGTTGTTTCTTATCATGACATAATTAAGTTTATGGTGGTTTTGTGGTGATTTGGATTTGTGTTAGGAGGTTGTTTCTTATCTCCTCTATATGGTTGATTAGTTCCCTATCTCTATTAATTCAACATTGACATTTTGTTGAATCATATTATAGGTTGATTTGGTATTTGATTCTTTTGATCTACAACATTATCTTCTTTGATATCTCAATTTTCATGTTACTAATGTGATGGTGAGTTTGCATGTTTCAGTGTTTGGATTTATAAGTTATGAAGTTATGTGGGCATGCCACCCATTTAATTGTAGTAGGATGACTCATATATTGACTATCTATATCTACTAGGTTTAATTCAATGTTGGTACATACTTTATTAGTTAGCATTGTCTATGGTCATTAGTGGATTAGTATGTTTGTTTTGGAATGAGAGGATAAGTGATTAGAGTATCTAGATTGCCAATTGTTGGGACTTGTATATGATGGTTTTATCATGATGTCATGATATTTAATAGCCTACCAAGGAACCTAAGAGGAAAACACCAATTTAACAAAATTAATGTTGTAAATTTATTTTATTTTCTTAATAGCTACTACAAATTCTTAAAATATGATTATATCAACTACTTAACATTAAGTTCCTAATGTATTCCTACAAATTACATTAAATTAAAGTGGAATTATAAATGCATTAACACATTACTTTAATGCAAAATTAACCACTTAATCCTAGGTCCACGTTTGGTTCCCTAACATGGCTACTTAAGAAAAATATCTATAACATATCTAAACTTTTAGATATAACAATGATTTACATCATAAGAATCATAAGCATTGATGAAATCTTTCAAACGAATCCTATACATTAGTTACTTTTTTTTTGAGTTCATTTTATAGCACCAAACTCAAATGTTCCTAAATTATTTATTTCACCAAAGAAATAGCATTAATTAATCCATATAGCTAACTATCATCATATAATAAATTCCTTATTACATGATCAATCATTAAATACAACTAATATCATATATTCTAGCCTATAAGTACATTATTCACCATTGCATATACATCATCATAAAGAAATGAAGTTCATTAAGATTCTTCCTAGCTCAATCTTAACATTCACATAATCAAATAGGAATCTTACCTAATCATTTATTTATTCATATTACACATTCAAATTTGCATCAATATACCTTTATAATAACATTCCAACTAATCTACAATTTCCATTGTTCACTGAATACAAATACATCAATATGTCTATCAATACATCAATCTCCTCCAAGGAGTATACAAACCAAATCAGCATATATGCATGATTACAATATGACATAAGGTAACAATATGTACAAAATGAATATATCTAATGTAGGATGAATGAAGGTAGTGGAACAAGGATCCATCCACACAAACATAAACATATTAAACCTCGATGGAGAAAGACCACTACCACTCGACTATGTGGAACTCGAAGGCCCACTCCCATCGTGTTAAAGAGGTAGACATCAAGATCAACACATAACTAACAAACCAAACTAGAAAACAAGGAAGTGGCCAGTCTCTAAACACATCAAGGAAATGTGTTGGGTGAATATTATGACTCAAGTAATTAATATCCTCAAGTAATTATGACTGCAATAATAACACTAAACAATGAATTCAAGATTGGATCACCTATGCAACATAAGAATACATAAGAAACCCACAAGATTTCCAACACAAATTTTGAACAAACTTGCTCCTTTTATTCACTTGGAAAATTTTTGCACAATGAAACTCAAAGTTTTCACCTCACAAGAAATTTAGCATAGTCTACTTGCATAAAACCAAAGATGATAATTACAATGAATATTACTCCTATGTAAATGTGAGGAGTTGGGAGAAAAATATGGGAGAAACCCAACTTTGACCTATTCTATAACTAACCTTGACTTATTAAAATTACAAGTACTGGTGTATCTAACCTGTAATTTGATTACATGTAATAGATTTATAGTTGAAAAGGTAAATTGCAATTACGACTTTCTCTTTAATTACATGTAATATGTCAAAAAAAAAATGAACAACTACTTCTAGAAAGCATAGAAAAAAGTGTTAAGTGTCATAAGAAACTTCAGGATATTCTTTAGAGACCATCTCTGGAAGCCTTGAATCTATGAATAGATTTCTTCACTATTCCAAGATCTAGCACACCTGTATGTCAAGCTACAACATCCATTTTAATGGCTGTGTCTGCACACCCAAAAATAGATTTATTATTCTCTTCAAGTCCAGTCTAAAAATGATCCAGTGAAAATGTGAAATTGGTGAGCTTGTTCATGGAACTAAGAACTAAGAGTAAAATGATCCACCTCAAGCTCTAGGTGAATCATTTGTATGAGATCTGACACTACAATATCCTATGAAATCAACTTATTGTCCCTATTTGTCAACCTGCATGACAATTATTTGAAACCTTTGGTGATCACCCACTCTTTTTGTTCACAAGTCCCAATGGCCATCTTTACATCCATCACTAGCTGCTCAATAAATTTGCTCTTATTTACCATCAACTCCTGATATTCAATATACATTTCCTGAGAGGAAATGACCACATATTCACACAACACATCAAAATCAATTTTTGGAAACTTGGTCCAGATTTCTAATTCCTTCTCTAAAGCATTAAGATCTTGATTGGAAGCTACAAGTACTTCATTCAATTTGGTTGTAGTAACCCTAGCGTGAGTCAATACCTGGAAAGCATCTCTTACCAACCTTGTGATCTTTTGTCTTTTCCATTTTAAATTTTTTAGTCAAGTTTCATGTTCAAAACATGTGTTTTACTAGAGAAAAAATATGACATATAATACTTGTAATCAGGTTTTAAAACCCCGACTGTGAGTGATATTCTTTTCCTTATAATGCTTGTAATCACGATTTTAAATCCCGATTGTAAGTATTACACTCTTTGAGTTTGTAAAAGCATGTTACTTGTAAAGGAAATCTCAAAACCGTCTTATCTAGTTGGGCTCAATTTTTGGAGCAAATTGCAAGTAAATAATATATGCAATTGATATTTAAAACCCCAATTGCATATTATGTTTTAAGTTTTCTTTATTTATTTACTTGTAATTGGGATTTTAAAACCTAATTACAAGTGAGTAAGCTTATTGTTGAAGGCGATGCATTTATATAAAGATGTGACTTGCAATCAATATTTTTATTCCTTATTACAAGTAAGTTACTCCTAAGTAAAGCGTTTTTAGTTAAAACACTATGTCGGGTTTTTGTTAATTCATTACAAGTTTTTTTTTTTTTAAATTTATATATGGCCTGATATATGTAAAAGATTTTATATAACCCAAAATACACTATGTCATCTTATTTTCTCATCGATGCATGTTAGATACTTGTGTTTTTCACTTGTTAAATCTAATGAAAACCCCAATCCCATATTATAGCTCCAAAATCCAGAGTTTTAAACGGTGAAACTCCCAATTCACAAAGCCTTGGATGAATAGTCTCTGATAGACGTTGAGCTGGGAAACTAGTAGTTTGGAGAGCTATTAGTGTTGAATCACATGGTTTTATATACTTTGTTTGACCATTTTCCTTCCTTCATCCATTTGTGGGTATATCTGCTTAATTTTATGATCATTTTCCACATTATTATGGGCCATTTTTATAAAAACATAATTATATTTGCCCTTTTCATGATTTTGGTTCATGATCATGGTTGTTTTTTCCATTTAATAGTCATTTTTATCCATAAACATGGTCTTTTTTACCATATCATGGTCATTCTTGGTCGTTTTGATAAATTTCAATGATATTTTTACTAGATTTCTCCATAATGCTTTGTGCCTAGGGTTTATAGTGGCCATTTTTCTTAAAAATGTGGTTGCATCTGCTTAAATAATGGTCGTCTTTGCTTATTTTAGTGTTTTATCTCTACGCTAGGGTTTCTATATATGTCATTTTAAAAAAAAAAAGGGTTTAGTACCTATAATATGTTGACAAAATTGCCTTGGGATTCATGACAAGAGACTAACCGCCTCCTGCAGATTTTGTAAGTCTAGTGGTTGTATTGGGCATTGAAAGGTTAATCTTTTGGTGCAATGAAAATCACACTTATAACAAGTCGTATAAGATCTTGGTCACATGATTGAATCCCCTTGGGAAATGCTGAGGGGGAGATTATTGACAAAATGGTCAGTGCTCCCCTCAAGATTCATGACAAGGGACTAATCGCCTCCTGTGGATTCTATAAGTCTAGTGGTTGTATCGAGCATTAAAAGGTTGATCTTTTGGCACAATGAAAATCACACTTGTAACATAATATGGGTAAAGCTCCTTGTTCTTCCTTTCATGGCTCCTAAAATTTTCACAATCATTGGTTTTGAAAGGCAGCTGGTTATGAGACTATGATCTTCAAATTGTATAAACCTTTTCCTTCATTTGTAGAGTTCAAGATATGCCTTGTTTGGAGGAAATTACAAGCCCAAGTTTCTTCCATGGACTGTACTTCCATACTTGCCTCACAAAAAATAGAAATGTCCCACTTTTTATTTTCATGAGATAAGAAATGCAATAATAATCTTCTACTTAGAGTCAGGATTTTAAAACCTAAATGCAAGTGAAAGCACTTCCCCAAAGTACATGTAATTGGGTTTTTAAATCCTAATTACAAGTAAAAGTTATCATCCATGATATGCTTATACATTTGCAACTTGAATTTCATATTTATGAGTTCAAATTTGTATGTTCTATCTACCTGCAATGCACACCAAAAACCCAAAATTCCTCATTGGCCTTATTTTGTAGAAGGATGTGAAGCTAAAACAACCACATGATGGAACCATATAAGGAGGTGGAAAAGTGATGGAATGATTGAAATCATAGAATGCTTTCAATATTGAAATGGTCATGAAAAGATATTGTCTCGGTAAGGGCCATTATGATGCAAAATAATCAAGGATGTAAATTACTGTTCTAGTTCAAGATGCTTCCACCAAATACGAGCACATCAATCATGGCGAATCTTGTAGTAGCATGAAGATTGAGAAAGGATGATGCAAATAGAGTTGCTTCTTGTCAGAAACTTAGAATAGTTTTCCATTACGTATTTATAATTTCATTTTGATAGATTGCATGTGATGTAAAAATAAGTTGTAATTGCAACTGATCTTTTCACCTATAAAGCTATTACATGTGATCAAATTGTAGGTCTTGCAGTTTGAATAAGTCAAAGTTAATTTTAGAAAAAGGTCAAAGTTTTTTGAGTTTCTTCCACCTTTTTATCTCAGTCCCTCACTTATATATAGGAGGTAGCCTCATTGTAATTTTTATCTTTTGTTAATGCAAGAAATATTTGCTTGTTTGTATACATACTCTAAGACTTTGAGTTTAGATGAAAAATAAAAGTGCTTTCAGTAAAAGAGGTAGGTTGTTTTGAGACTTTGTGTCAATCCAAACTGTCATGTGATGACATTTTATTGAGTTGATTGTGAGTTTTGTGCTTTTATTCAAGAGGGGTTTGAACTCAATTTTTAAGACTATGAGCTACATATTGCATTTAGAGATATATTTTGGCTCCATATTTGGTCTTTCAGACTTTGATTTGCTTATCAAGTTTGAAGTTTTTGTGGAATGTCCAAGAATGGAAATAACTTGTGGACTTTGTGTTGTTTGCTTTCCACATTTGTGCATATAAAGTGAAGTACATGTTGAAGACTTTGAGTTGCACAAGTGTTTCAATTTTGTTTCTACAGTCACAGAAGGGGTCATGGAAATACTTTGGGATTTCAAAAGCTTCTTGTTTTTACTCTTCTTAATTATATTTAAGATATCATTGTTAGAAAGAATGGTGTATTCTGAAGCAAGACAATATGATGTAAGAATGCCTACTCTAAAAAGAAGATATTATGGTGAATGTAATGCCATGCAGTTAGCCTAGTGTAAAATTTTAGCTTCATTTTAGTTGTTTTTAGTAACATTAGATAGGGGATATTTCCCTTAATTAGGAGAGACTATGTCTCACATGGTGTGGATCAAACCACTATATTGTAATTAATTGTTCAAACTGTCAATTCCTAAATATTCACCTAACAGTTCTCTTGGGAGCAATAGCACTAAGACAAGGAGGTAGGCTAAAATTAACATCTTGTGTCATATTAGTGGTGGTTTAGTCTTTAAATTAACTAAGAGGGGGGTGAATTAGTGCATCCACAAAACTGAAACATTTCTTCAATAGCTTCCACAACACCCAACATGCAAAAGAGAATATTACATAGAAGCTAAGAAAATAAACCATTCACACAAAGTAAACTCAACACACAAGATTTTTCCCATGGAAACCCTTGTTAGAGGGAGAAAACCATGTGTGGGGTGATACCTAAAAATTTCACTAGTGCACCAAACAAATCTTCCCTGCTAGGAGCAATTACAAAAACCTTGCTAAGGGCATACTCGGTTGAGAGTATCTTTAGCTCGGTTAGAAGTTAATATAAGTCCTGTTAAGAACTACCTTGTAAAGGGATTAAAAACTCCTTCTGAGAGTCACCTGGTTAGAGGGTTTATACTTCATATCTTTTAGAGATCCTACTCACCCTATTAGGAGTGGCCTTGTTAAAGGATTTCATTTGCAAATCTGTTAGGGCTTGCCTTGAGATAAACCCAAGGGTAAATGATGTAATTATAACACTTCCTATCTGATAGATCCACTTCAATTCTGATCACATCACTTCCTTAAACATCAACTCCCCTTTCTTCAAATTTACACAATCACAATTACCTATCGCATCATCACATCATAGCCTAAAACTTGATTTCATCCTTATTTTATAACAACTTGTCCAAGTTGGCCTTTGCCCTAAAACATTTTACCCACCTACATAAAAATTAAATCTAATCATGCCAAAATGCATTAGTCAACTCAATAAATACAACTCAACATTAACCAAGTCGTAAAAAATCATTTACAAATATTAAATTGACCGTTTAGATGATCTAACTAAACTCACTCTGCTTGTCTCTTGTTCTTACTGCCAGTGTCACTTTAATCTTTAATAACTTGCTCAATTCTTCAATCTAACAGATGTGGTTATAGATATAGCTAGGTATGCCTTTTTAGAAGATAAATTCATGATCACACACCTTAACTCGATCTCTAAATCCAAATTCAGTTGCATGTATCTTGCATATTATCATCTTCCCGATTGACTGAATTCTTAGTCATTTCCCCAATTAGATCCTTCAACACCATCGGTAAAACAATATTGCCAACAATGACAAAACCACAATACAATCTCATGATTAAAACTTAGATAACCTTCATCAATTGCCAACAATCTCCCCCTTTAGCATTGATGGTAACACTTATAAACATAAACAAAAAATTGCTAAGTATCTAGCTATTGCATAAATGAAAAATACATTACATTGCAAAGCAGTAAAATAATTCCAAATAGCTCAATAACTCCCCCTAGGAATTACAAACATGTATACTACTCCCCTTAACCATTACATTGCATTTTTCACAGACTTCGCCAAATTTCAGCCTTATTTACATTACTCCCCCTTTGACAACAATGACAAAGGTATTACAAAAGGTGGAAATTTTTTATTTATGTAAGAGTAGAAACACCTAATTACATTCTACCTAAAACATCATTGAAGTTACCCTTCAAAATCTATAGATCATTGTCCCAAGTTTTCAGTAAATTCTCCATAATGGCTATCTGTCCATGTAGCAAAAATGCTAATTCCTCTAAACTATTAACTATGCACACATCTAGAAATGCTAGGGCCTTCTCACCCTCCATCACACCATGTTGTAAAATGTTTAATTTGGGAATCAACAAACTCTATAACTCCATCAAGTTATCTGTCATCTTGTCTCACTCATTCCTATTTGATTTCAACTTGTTGTTTATATTGCTAACCTTAGCACCAAAGTTAGTAGCAAGATCATGTATAGGATCAAAATTTGAGACAAGCAATCTAAGCTCCTGATGAGATTTACATTTTTTATTCTCTAAATCTTTTGAGAACTGGGAAAAGTTATAGATAGATTTGAGAATCCTACCACCTTCATTTAATGCATCCTTTAATCGATTGACAACCAAAGTAAGTGTTTTGTTGTCTTTGACAATTGATTGTGCTAACTTCTTTAATCTCTTCTTATCATATTCCTTCTCTACTCTCATAATTGTAGCATCCTCCAAACTTTTCATTTCCTCACTGGTAGTAGTGACCAAATGGGCTAGTTGTTCTATCGACATGACAGTCTAAACATACTTCACATTGCTTAATAAATCTGAAAGTAAATCTTTGGTAGTGAGAATTACTTGTGCTTCTTGTTGCATCCTTTTATGTTTAGCCTTTTAATTGATCACCATAGCATAGTCCATCATCTCCTTGGGGCTCATAGTGCTTAAGTCAATATGTCCCTTAATCAATATATCATCTAAATCAATGCTCAAATTATAATGAGAGGAAGGTGTTACATTTTCTTGATTTGGTTCCTTCTCTATAGTTTCCTCCTCATGTTCTTGTTTACCTTGTATGTTAGCATCTATAGCCTCCTTTTCTTTTACTTGTTCTTATTGCGATCATTTGTAGAAAATCTATCTTGTGTATCATCAGTCATATCCTGACTGGTACCCATGTTTACTATTTCTTCTTCCTTTTTTTCCTCATGTGCATCTTGTTTCTCATGTGATTCCTTTTGATCTTGTGAATCCATGTGCTCATCATGTATCTCTGTGGCAGGGATATCACCTGTATTGTCCATCTCATCTTTGATTTCCTCAAGTGTGATCTTCACACCATCAATAGTAAATCACTCATTAGTTTGAGTCACCACTGGATCACTCTCTTTTTAATTCACTAATTCCTCTTGAACGTTCATATTAATTTCTTCACTATTATCCTTCACTAGATCTAAATGTCTTCTTAGAGTCTCCTTTGTTTTATCCTACACTGATTGGGTCTCCCCAACTAATAGCTTTGTAACTCTTACTCTTGTTCTAAATAAAGGTCTTACCTCTTTGATATTATCATCTATTTCTTCCTCAAATGATTTGGGTAATAAGCTCAGTAAAACATACTTTACTAACTCCTTGTCCTTTACAAGTGTTTCCTTCCATCTTGTCCTTTTAGTTGGATTAATACTTGAATTAGCCTATTCATGCTTGCAACTATAACATCCTCAAATTTCTTCAGATCTCCCTCATCAAGTAAGTGATAATACTTATTAACTCCAACATGTATCCCATATTTACTAATATTTTGAATGATTGAATTGACAAAAGTTGCCTCACTCGATTCAGACTTAACAGTCTTATTAGTAGGGTAACCTACCACCTTAGATTTCTTGTCTTTTGCTTTGAGTTCCTTCTGCTCTTTCTCATATTTTGTCTCTTCACTTCCTTCATCATCAACTTTTACAAAATATTTTGTCTTTTCTTTCTTTCTTATTCTTGTCACCTTTGTTGTTCTTTGTGTCTCCTTGACCGGTGTCGCTTTAGTCTTATCACTCTTTACTGGCTTCTTCTCTCATGTTTTGGTAGGAGGAGAAGGTTTCTCCTTCTTGACTTGTGTAGCACTTCTATTTTTCTGACCAGTTAATGTACTACTCGTTGCACCAACAACTTCAACACCCTCACCATATTTTACTACACCAGATGTACTAGCTTTCTCTACAACATGTTTATCTCTAGCTTCCTCAATCTTTTCTTGTGTGAAACCTTTTTGTATCATGAATTGCTCAATTTTCTTGGCACCTTTCTTTCAATAACAAGTTCCATTAAATCCTTGTGAACTTTAAGTGACTTCTCTTCATATGTCTCAAACCTTGAAGTCTTGGGATCTATCATTTAAGCCAAAAAAATTCTCTGCATAAATTGATAGAATGTCTCCATCCACTTCATATCCAATAAGCATGACCCATGAAGTCCTTGGCTCAACTACTTCCATCAAACAAGTGTTTGTATATACCATGAAGCAAATGGTATCCTTATACCTTTCAAAAAAATTTGATGGTATCCTTTCCTTCTCATGCATCTTCTTCTAAAATTCTTTAAGGTAACCCCATACCTTGCTAGTGAAATCATTTCTAAGAGTCTAATACAGTTATTGATTTGAATTAAAGATGGAGTATCCATCGACCATGTAATATTACCGATACTAGGAACATGTTTTGAAAATAGAAAAATAAACACATGATCACCTAACCACACTTGAAATTTTATCTCTTGTCCTTTTTTGTCTTTTCTAGATTCAATATTAGTTTCTCTCTCATAGCTTGAGCCAAATCATAGTCATCATTTTCCTTGATCATCATATGGGTTGTACGAATAGTACCACTAAGTATACTATTCATCCTACAATAATGATACACCTTGTAGCCAATAACCATAGACGCATACTTTACCTCTTCATCTAAAATATCATTCACAGTCATAGCATCACCATCCCACTTAGATTTTGTCAGTCTGATCACTTCATCCTTAGGAATGGTGTGAAGAATGGAAACACCAGGTTGCACATAGACCAGTTACAACATGGATTGTCTTTTTGTTATTTTATGTGGTTGATCTAACCACATGAATTGGTTATGAATTCTTCTCAAAACATAACTAACCCGATCATCTTCAAATTCATTGGGGTAACTGACTGCGTGATGAAAACCTTTATCGATAATTCATTTATGTTCATCGTTCAACACTAAGCTGTCATCACACAACTTCTTGTATTTTTCATGTATTTACACTAATCCCAGGTCTTCCAATATGCAATAAATAAAAGCTCTAACATCCTCTACATGTAGAACAACATAGGGTACGTTAGTTAGGGCACCTATTGGGTCATTTTCCATTGATTTGAATGAATGTTTCTTAAATTTTGGTCATGGCCTCTCAGTAATATCGATGAACTTAGGAGTAGCCATCTTAATTTTTCAACCACAAGAGTAGATATCAGATAAATACCTCAAATAGTTCACAACTAGGGTTCTTGCAGAAGAACACAACACCTGATTAATTTTCTCTTCCAGATAAACCCAAACAATCTCTCCTTATCGCTTGAATCTTTGCAAATGGCTCAAATAATGCTACTTTTTCTCCATAATAGCTTTCACAATGTGGAAGGTTAAAATGAAATCCAAAATAGTTATTTTATGTACCTTCACACACATATATTAAATGCACTTACCGATAGAACTTACCTTTTCATGGATTTACCCAAAAACCCATTACCGATAATCAAAACACCATGTAATTTATCAAAGCTTCATAGTACACTCTAAAAGACCTTATTGTATCTTTAAAATGTTGATAGATCTTACCATACACCTATAGGGGGTCTGAAGATGGATTCAAAAACTTTCTCCCCCTAAGCTACATGAAGGCTTAGTTTGATGATGAATTCTCCACACCCGATGGAGATGTGGACCCCTCCAATGTCTTACTATATTCCTTCTTCCAAATCTTGTTCATCTCATTCCTAGTCTCTTCCATATTCACAATCTTCTTTTCTTTCCGATTGCTTGACTGGTTTACCGATTGGTTCCTTATCCTGCAGTTCCTTGCTAGATGTCTAATCTTGTGACATTGAAAACATGCCATACCAGTTGATTTCCATGGTCCAACATTACCTCTTACATACCTCATTTTTCAATTCATAAACATGCATCCATAGTTACCACATATTGAGCATGTGACATTTGATTTCCTCTCCCTTTGGTAAGGTCTTTCCCAGTTCACTGGTGACCTTTTATTGTTCACTCTTGACTTGCACTCATTAGCTTTGTGACCATATTTGTTGCAGTTGTAACAATAACCATCAAAGCTACTAGTGTAACCACCCTAATTTGGTATGCTTTGACCAGAGACCCTATTTTCCCTAATTGTGATCATACCCCTAATTATGTCAAGACAATTACTGAATTAATTGGCATAATTCATTTGAATCAATTTAATATCCTAAAAATCAAAGTGATTTCATCACTAACTCATATTAATTACATTGGTCCATTTAATTAAATCAAAATAATTAAATACATGGCTAAGGTAATTAATTAAAAGGAATTAAATAAATCTTCTAATTACAACTACTCACTTGAAAAATGGAAAGTCAATCCATTAGCCAACGAGAGTTAAATCACTTGGATCACCTCACATGGATCACCAAAGATTCAATCTCCACCTCTCTTCACAAATCAATATTGACCTCTCATTCCTCAAATTCTTCTATAAAAGGGATGAATTTTGAGCTCAATGGGCCCCTAATTTTAGAATTTCATTTGCAAACTTATGTTGTCCTAATTTCTTAACGCATTTTAGCTCAACATTCTTAGAATTGCATAATTTCTCTTTGGTGCACTAAAATGAACTTTGTTTGAGAATTTAGCTTGCATTCTCTCTAAATATTCCATTCTAAGCATGAACGTGTCACTGATTTATGCATAATCTGAGGGAAAAATATAGCATTTATCAAACTCTTCTTAGATAGGAAGCAATATGTCAGTTTTAGTGATTTCTATGTGCTTTTACTCTCACTTTTCATGTTTAATCACTAACATAATGACATATTGAAGTGTTGTGTTGCAACTTGTAGGTCCACAAAATACACACACATTTCTAGCGCCCATCATGGGGAAAATCCTTGAATTTCTCCTTCTTTCTAAGTCTATTTTCACTCATTTGTGTTCTTTGTTTTCAGGTACAGAGTCACATTTAGTGACCAAATCTCGCCTTTAGTTGCAAAGGCTCTCATCTGGGAAAGATCATCACATCTAGGATTTCAAAACTTGCATCCAATAGATTCCAGATCGCATTCGATGAAAGATCGTATCAGGTAAATCCTGCATCACCTTTAGTTGCAAAGGCTCATTTCTCAGATACTTAATCACATACATGATTTCTAGGATCACATTCAGTAAAGACAATCACATTTGGTTGTTTTATTTGCAAATTTAAAATTCTAACCACTAATCTGCTAACCATGACTATTTCTGTGTTTTAAACAATCTAACAATTTCTTACAGGTTGTTGTCAAAGACTTTTTTATTAAAAAGTTTGAAAGCAATTACTAATTTGTGGTTTGCATGTTGCCAAATCGTTCAACTTAACTTTTCTTTTTGCAAGCTTTCAAACTTAAGTACATTTTCTTCCATTTGCCAAATTGATCAGAGGATTATGCTCCTTTCCTTAAGGATAATCAGAAACTCAAAAATCAATTTAACACTTGATAAGAATTTAGGGAAATAAATAAGCAAATTGTCTAAAGTTGAAATTAATTGAACAAGCAAACTCATTTAAATTGGGGAAATTGAACAAACAAACTTTGCTTACACATTTTGTCAATTATTACAATAGGCACTTAAAATTATATTTAAACACATTGCTTAGTCCAACTAGAGGATTTTATCTTTTTCCCAAGTTGGAAGAATCAAAAAATCATCATGGGGGATTGAGTTTTGGGTTATAAAATCTGAAGGAAATGAACATGTTTGATGTGCTTGTGGGAGAAAATGGCATGGAATATGAGAGTATTCTCTTCTTCTTTCAAAGAATCATAAATCTAGACTCCTAAGTCGCCAATCCTTTGTAATTGCTTTCTAACATTAGAGGGCCTACCGGTTGAGGAAAAAATCTCCTAGGAACGACCCAAGTGAGGAAAGGTTTTATGCTAACCCTTCCAACTCACTATAAATAATATGCTTCCTTGTAGGCCAAAGCCTCAAAAGACGTAGTTGGTTTTTTCTTAGAATTTTGGCATCATTCCTTCAACATGCTTGAGTGTGTGTAGAGAGGATCTGCTTTAATCTTGCTTGTGAGACTACACACATTTGAGTACTCATAGGGATATATGCCTCAATTCTACCTTGTGCAATTATATGGGGGACGATTACGAACAGATTCCCATAATTAAACAACACTTGTAGTCAAAATTACCCAGTTTATCTCTGAAAGAGTGATAATCTTTGTGCAAGTCAAATAGTAATTGCCACAAGATACTCGTCATTTCATGCCCTCACTTGCATTTGGAGTAAGCTAATACGACATCATGAGTGGAGCCATTGCATGCTTGGTGATGGTCATATTTTGATTAGCATGTGAGTGTGTACCTGAGTCTATGAGAAAATATTTTCACTCTATGCCTAGAATCTAGGCAACAGGGATGTGTTTTTGTAACCTTAATGAACATTTCTTGATGTGTCCTTAAAACCCACTAAGAAGATAAATCCTCAAAACAAGCAAAAAATTTCAATCCCTGACATACATGTTGTTCAAAACCTCTCTAGAAAGTCTCAGACAAACCCTGTTATCAGACAAAATTTCATGTATTCTGAGACAAACTGACATTAAAATTGAAAAAACATAAGAGGCTTGCATCTGGTCAGTTTCAGGTCACATTTGGTTGCATAGGCTCACATTTAGGGAACTTCACTGCATTTAGGAAATCTTGGCTCAGATGTGGGAAATAGGATCACATTTTGTCAGCACAAGATCACATCCTATATTTCAAAGCTAACATTTGGGGAGTCGCATCTAGGATAGTGGATACTTGCACACGTGTCACTTAGAGAAACTTAGTATTTTTGGATACCCTTTTGGCTCTTCAGTCTAGTCTTGTTTCTCTTGTTGGTCTGCTTGTCACTGTTTTACAACTTGTTTAGAAGTCTACCTTGCACATGTCCTTTTGGATTCTCACAATTGGTCCCAAAACGTGTGGTCTTTTCACTTACCAAAACATCTTGATTCCTAGCTCACTATCAGGGCATTCCAACCCTCTGAAACTGGAATCACTCAAACAAAAACACTCTTTAACTACTTGGACACACTTACTTGGACAATTTGGCATATTATTGACATAATTGGAAAACCTTTGACAAAGTTGAGATCCGTCTTTCATGGTTAACACAAGACGTAATCAATACCTTGCTGAAAACTTAGAGAGACCTCCTAGATTACTCAAGTTTCAACAAGGAGATACATCTTTCAATCCCCTATTTGCTCAAAGCTCACCCAAAATGGAAGCACCTCATCAAGGATGGAGTGTAGATTTTGACGAATCTAGCAAAGAACATAACAATAGAGAAAAATGCGAAGAATAAAAAACCATGGTCATCCTTTGTTTGATTCTGATAGTGAGGAAGACATAATAGAAGAGGAGTATACAAGCTCAAACAAAGTATAAAATTCCAAAATACCTTGGAAAAGATCATTGGTGAACACAAAGAGAAATACTTCCTACACTTGGCTTCTCTTGGAGTCAAACTTCCCAAAGACTATGATTTTGAGAGACTAAAGGATAAGGAGGTACAAACCCCTATTTCAATCCTCACCAATAAATTAACCTTAATGCAAATGGAACTTGTGACACTCAAGCAAGACAATATCAAACCAACAAAAAAGTACTCTTTGGAACACATATGCCTGTTTCCTTTTGACAAGAGTATAGACATGGTTCCGTTTCCTCCTAACATGACAAGACCCAAATACAAAAAGTACATGGGAGAAATAGATCCACATGACCATGTTAGATAATTTTGTGCTCTAAGCATAGAGTACATGCATGAACCTACTTATCTAATGAGGCTATTTCTGGGAAGTCTAAGCGGAAATGCTATGGAATGGTTCTCGAAACTCACACCAAGTGTGCAATATTTCAAGGAATTAATGCAATGAGTTTTTCAACATTACTCCTACAATGTACAACATAATATAACCATGATGGATCTTTGGAATACAAAACAAAGAATGGGTGAATCCTTTACACACTTTTTACAAAGGTGGAGGAGAATCTTTGCAAGGTACTCAAGAACAATACCCAAATCTTAAAAGATGGAAATATTTATCAACAACTTGGTACCTGAAATGAACTACACTTTACAGATGCAAGATTAACCTAGTTTTGATAGAATGATCAAGAACTCTATTCATGCCAAAGACATTATGGTCAAGAAAGGAGAAATCACACTCGAAAGTGACAATAAATCTAACAACTAAAACAAAAAACCTAAATGGTGGAACAAGAAAAAGAATGTTGTTAGTGATGGAGTGGTAGAAACATCCAACGCAAATGCTAAACCAGTTGTGATCAATCTTACAAATAGCTTACAATCAAGCAAAGAAGCTAAGGTAACAACCACAATACCAAGAGCAAATAATGATACCAACAAGAGTAAACCATGGACGTCTAGACCTCAAAGAACATTTAATCCATTGGGAGAACCTCTTGAGATAGTTTTGAAGACTCTCTTGGATAACAAAGTCCTCATAGTACCAGATTCAAAACCATGGGAACCAAAAGTTAAACCAAGATGGTGGAATGACAATGCCTATTGTGTTTTTCATAAAAACAAAGGACATAAAAATAATGACCGTGTTAAGATCAAACATGTTATACAAGACCTTATTGAGGGAGGAAAAATCAAAGTGGAAGGACATACCACTTATAAAAATCACATGGCATATAAAAAACCATTCCCTAACTACGAAAAAGGGGAATCTTCTAAAGGAAAAGGAAATGAAGTCAATTACACCTACTCCCATAACGATAATGTGATCAACATGTTGGACATAAAAAGTGAATCAATCAATGTGATCACTATTAAAGGTGCCAAAGACACATCATCACATTCAAACGTGGTAACTTGAAGTCAAGCAAAAGTCATGATCAAAGGAGTTAAATCCTCATCTAAGCAAGCGACATCCTCTAAAACACCTATTGTCACAATTCCTAAACCAGCAGCAACAAGACAAACATTTATTATACCTGTTGTCAATCAGGATTGCACCTATAGCTGGATGCAGACTCTATCCATCCTGTTGAAACATGGAGACATTCTCTTTGGTGGATGAGAGAATGAATCTCTGGATTCTAGGCCGGTTCCTATTGAATTTGGAATACCACCTACTACCGATCTTTATGGTTTTTTGGGAAAAGGGGAGAAGGAGAACTAGAAAATGAAACTAATTAAAAAAAAGGGTGATACACCAAACAGATTCAGATTTATCAAAATTGCAAGACTGTACCTACAAAACACACATTACTAAATTCTACAATGATTTTCACTTTTCAACACCTCGGATGGTTTAAAATTTACTGTTAGGGTTTGGTACCACTAATGGTAGGAATTCAACCAACAAATAGGTAGTTTCTGCAAAAGATTAATTCTTCATAACTTACAATAGGAATTTAGAACAATTCACTAATCTATGCTGTGAAGGGATAAACACTTAAGTGCAGAAAAAATTTGAAAAGATAGATGACAAAACTCAAAAAAGATATGTGAATAATGAGGCCAACTTTATTATCTTTAGAATCTGCAAAATTGGTTACAAAATACAAAAAGAAGAGCAAAGGA
>MU225316.1:3631943-3675082 GCA_018584345.1 Thuja plicata
TATATATATATATATATATATATATATATAACAACCAATGCTTTGTAAAACATCTTTTTATAGAAGAGCAAGATAAATAACTCTTTCAACAATCTTGTAACAATTTAATCACTTGTAGCAACTCTAAATTTTTTGAAATGAATTAAACACCTCCGGTAGCACTAAATGAATAATTTAGGGGCTGAAAGGTTTCATGAAAGAATGTCATGTCCCTTCAACAACCAGTCTTCTGCAACATCATTAATTCAGTCAAAAGGTCCCATACTTGTAATATATGTATGTCCCCTTTATAACCTCCTTAATTAATCTTCACCTCTACATCTCTTTAGTTGGAAGGTTTCATGTGTGTAATGAATGCACGTCCTTTCAACAACCTATTTGGTCTTCATACCTGAATCTGTACATGAAACAAACAATATTAGCATAAAAAATGATTTTATCTCTATTTTCTTCCTTCTCCTTTGCATATTTAAATGCTTTATTTGAGTAAGCATATTGCTATTTTTAGAGTAGTGTAGAGGTATTAGGAATGTCTCCATTGCTCAGTTCTTCTGAACTAACTCCTTCATTCTGTCTTGCAGGTTTGTGAAAGCTGGAGATGCAGCCCAGATTTACAACACAAAGTCAAAGATCGCTTCTCCATACAGGCAATGGAGGCTTTCGCTCTATCCCTTTACTTCTTTATATTTGCAATGTGTTTATTCAGATGTAGTGTTAATAGTTGCCATGACTTGTGTGGATTTGAATGCATTGTACATATTATGTAAAATTTGAAATCTGAACACCATTATTGTACCTTTTGTAAAACAACATTTGAATAATATGTCATGAAAAAAAGTATTGTCTTTGTACTTATATTTCAGATTTGAATAAAAGTGAATAGAATAATCAATTCTTTCAGCATTATGTACCTTACTTTCTGTATTTAATCAATTCTGAAAACTTAGAACAATAACTTGTTCAATCCATAATCAATGCAAAAATAGTTTCAACTTAGCAATTTAGTATGCAAACTAAATAGGTAACAATACCATCTGCAAACTATAACTTGGTAGATCAGTTTCAAAGGACCTCAACTCAAATTTATATTTTTGAGTTATTAAAGATCTCTTTAGTGCATAGGGAAGTTCTTGAACAAGCCCTACATTCCGCAAATGTTCTGAAAGAAATTGATGTAGACAAGTTCCAGAAAATAGTTAATCACATATCAGCTCCACATTACCTCTCCTTCTCAAAATAAGATGACAAGTCCTTGACTCATCCGCATAACCAACCCATTCACATTAAAGTCTTGATTCACAAATCTTGTGTAAAATATGTATTGATAGATTGAGGCGCAGGGTTGAATATATGTACTCTCAATATAATCAAGAAATTGGGTCTTTCAAAACAAACAATTGATTCAAGAAGTAAGATAACTATCAAGGCTTATGATGAAGAAGAAAGATCATCCAAAGGGCTCATTGTTTTACCAATCAGAATAGGACCAATTGAATGTAATGTGATTTGTCAATTTCTTGATCTACCATTGCCCTATAACATAATACTAGGGAGACCTTGGATACATGAAATGCAAGCAGTACCATCTACTTACCATCAATGCATTAAATTCCCACATAATGGGGTGGAAGTAAAAATTCCTGCAGATTCAAGCTATACTTGCAACAATGTTAAAGTAGACAATATGGTTCCTCACAATAAGGAAATCCCACAGGAATCCACACCTAAAATGTCTAAATATATGGTGATGAGAAGCTTTGGAAAGATACTAAAAATTGAAGAAACTAGCAGGGGGGAATATAAACAAGACATGACACCATCATTGGCGAACATCCTCGTATCTCTAAGATCTTATGGGAAACCTTCCCCATCTTTCACACCTACTATATCAAAAGAAAGAGACATTCACAAACCAACTAGTATGGTTAGAGCCTCTACTTCTCAAGAGGATGAAAAAGAAGATAAAGCAGTCTTGTCTTGGCTCTATAAAGGAGAACAAAGAGAAAATGAACTAAAACATGTGGATATATCCCTAGAAAAGTATGGAAAAGGATATGACCTTCTCAAACAAATGGGATACAAAGGGAAGGGACCTTTAGGAGATAAAGGAAAATGAATCATTGAACCTATACACATGGAATTCAGAAACACCAAAGACAAAATAAGGTTAGGTTTCAATAACAATTAAGAATTTACCCTACTTCAAGAGATGGTCCAATCTTTGATGAAGGAAGTGATGATGAAGAAGAAGAAGTAGCACTTGAACCATGGACATATGAAAGATTACTACACACTGGTACTACATATACCAAATATCAAGGACAAATATATGTACCTACCTTTGTAGCACAACTGGAGCATCATGTTCCTTTGTTGTCACAAATTGATGTCCAAGAAGTAGAGGAAGAAACATAAGACTCTCTAGAAATCCAACAGCTAGAAGAAATTCATGAAGAAATACACCAACAAAAATATTTACACTCTAACTGGGGGCAATTGGTGTCAATTTCACATGTCCTAGACTTACCACACTTTTATATACAAATGGATAATAGGGTACATCAAGTTACTATTGCTGAGTTCTTAAACTGACCTGATGATGAAATAAAAAATTCACATGATTATGAATGGGATCACATGTTTGATGCTACCATGGATATTGAGGTAGATGTGATTCATAAATTTGCACTTCTGTTAGAGAGAGGAGAAAGTTCTAACACTTCTCCTAACACTGCTGTTGTCCCAGAATCAGATGAGATACCACTACCCAGGATTGTTGATGGAAATATAGATGCTTTACTAGGTCTAGAGGAAATTCAAAGGATACAAGCTATGATTTCTAATCTGATGAGAGAATAATAATAAAGCTCAACTAATGAGTTGCTAGAGTTAGGTCTTCATATTACTAACAATGACCCTAATAATACGATTCAACTCTTAATGATATAAACACTATAGAAGCTAACTTAACAAAACAAGTCTTGTCAGTTAATAGTCTTGACTCTAACATGATTTTGTCCTTAACAAACTCTGAATCATTATCCTTGGTAAACCCTGACCTTATTGATTGGACCAATTTAGACCCTACGCCTATCATGAACTTTCCCAATGACTATACTTTGGCCTATTATCTAAATGCTTGTGAACCTTATCCTTCTTTTGCCAAAGCAAGGAGCGTGAACATGACAAAGGAGAATATCAATTTTCTTAGTCACAAATTGAAAAATAAAAATAAATAAAGAACTGATGGTGAAAACCATGTTGTGGCAGTATCAGATTCTAAAATAGAAAAAATAAAATATGTATCTAATGGTGAAAACCTCTTAGAGGTGCCAAAAGATGAGATCCTTGATATCCTCCCTAAGCACTTTCAAGAATGATCTTCAGTTCTGATAGAACCAACACAACTAGTTAACTTGGGAACAACAAAATCTCCTCAATTTGTTCACCTATCACAATCCTTATTAGAAGAAGAAAAGATACAGTTCATTGAATTCCTTAAAGAGAAGAAGATTAACTTTGCATGGTCTTACACTGATATGCCTGGAATTGACCCTGAGTTAATAATGCATCACCTATCTATAGCTCCTAGAATTAAACCTATGAAATAAAAACTAAGATGCATCCACATGTGGCATTATTGGTCAAAGAAGAGCTGGAAAAACTATTAAAAGCTAGATTCATAAGAGTCATTGCTTATGCAGGATGGATTTCTAATGTGGTACCAGTTTCTAAAATGGATAATTCTATCAAGATTTGCACATAATTTAGGGACTTAAACAAATCTTTTCCTAAAGATGGTTTCCCATTGAAAAATATTGATATGATTATAGATCTCACAACACGAAATCAAATGTATTCTCTAATGGATGGATTCTCGGGTTATAACCAAATTAAGATTTCTTCTGGGGACTAAGAAAAGACAAAATTTACATGTACATGGGGAAAATTTTGCTGGAACATCATGCCATTTGGGCTAAATAATGCTGGCGCTACATATCAACAATCTATGACAACATTCTTCCATGACATGATACACAAAAACATGGAGGACTATGTGGATGATACATTAGCCAAGTAAAAAATAAGAACAACTAACATTGAAGAATTGAGAAAGATACTAGATCTAATGGAGCAATTTCAACTAAGGCTTAATCCAAAGAAATGTGCATTTGGAGTCCAATCATGGAAACTCTTAGGGTTTATTGTATCAGCTAAAGGAATTGAGGTGGACCTCGAAAAGGTAAAATCTATAATGGAAATGTCACCTCCTTGCAATATCAGTCAAATGAGGACACTTCAAGGAAGACTTCAGTCCATCAGGAGATTCATGTCCCAACTAGCAGATAGAGCGCAACCTTTCACAAAACTTCTACATAAAGTGTTACTTTCAAATGGGATGAGCATTGTGAAAACAATTCCAAAGAATTAAAAGATTACTTGGCTACTCCTCCTATTCTCATGGCGCCTATTCATGGAAAACCATTACTACTCTATATCTCAGCTATGGCTATCTCGCTTGGAGTATTTCTAGCACAAGAGGATGAAAACAAAAAGGAAAGAGCTATCTATTACATCAGTAGGACCTTGATGTCTTATGAACTCAACTACAGTATCATTGAAAAAGCTTTCTTAGCGGTTGTTTTTGCATCCCAGAAGTTGAGACACTACATGCTCTCACATATAGTAAAACTTATTGCAAAATAGATCCTCTCAAATATCTCTTGAGTAAAATAGCATTAATAGGCAGACTAGCAAAATGGGTCTTGATTCTAAGTGAATTTGATATTGATTATGTGAACAGAAGGGCTATCAAAGGACAAGTCCTAGTAGATTAACTGGCTGATTCACCTTTGCAAGATGATGCACCTGTGTATGTATAATTCATACATTCATGAAACAAAGGCGCTATCTATCAATTCTATGGAAACAATAATATAATTTAATCTAAGAATTGGAAAATAAATCATTTAACATCTCATGGATCTCTAACTAAGATTTTCTAATAGAGCCCTCAACCTTAATCTCTACTAGTGACAATCCTAGAATGAGAAATTGATAAAGATATTGCCTAACTAGCTCTCAATTCTCTCAATCTGCTATGATATTTGATTCAAATGCTCTAAAAAATGCTCTCAATTATGCTCAATTTCTATGATAATGCTCTCAATTTGCTATGAAATGCCTATAATAAGGATGCTTTGCATTCAAATTTTCTAGGATCCTTATGCTCTCAAAATGACTTGTATTTATAGGATTTTCCCAAGTGTAGGGGGTAGAGTTAATTGATCATGATCAAGCCTTGGTTAGGTGAAAGGATTTGAGATGGTTTCAAATAGGGGGGAAATTTAAATTATTGTCTCAAAGGTTTGGACAAAGGGACAAATTTAAGTGATTGAGATTCAAAGTTCAAAATGAGTGATTGAGATTGCAAATTAGGAGTGATCCATGTGCTTTGTGTTCTCAATTTTCGTTGGTTGCTCAAATTCATGTTGAAGGATATTAATATTTATTAAATTTAATCAATTAATTAAATTATCCATGTAGGAGAATAGGTGCAATTTGATTTTTGATTTAAAACTATACAATTAATTGATTAAAATCAATTATATAATTTGATTAATCCCTTTGGGATTATATTTAATATTTTGATTTCATGGTTTAATTGATCCATTTATTTAACTTGATTTTGTCCAATTTGATTAATAAATGCCTATTTGAAATTGATTTGATCCATTTGAAATTTAGAGCATTTGGGTGAGATTTACAGATTTGCTTGATAAGAGAACACCTGCCCAGTTTTAGGTGTCTACAAATACCCCTCTTTGAATTGATGTGCAAAGCGCATTGATTCAAAGAAAATTGCATGTCTTGATCACTGATTTGATGCTTGATTGATTGATACAAACTGATTGATTTATTGATAACCTAATTCAATTGATTGATTTGAAAAATTGATTTGAAATCCCTGATCTGATTGATAAAAACCTGACTCAAAACTCTGATTTGATAAGATGTGAAATTCTCCACTGATAATGTTTGAAATTCCAATGCCCCAAATTAAGATAATGATATATGATGCAGATCCTGATTTGATACTATGATAATACCCCCTCAGAAATGAAACAGATTGATCTCCAGATGGAAAAGATGACGAAACTGATAGAAAATAGATCCAATATGTTTTCATTTTTGAAAAAAAAATTGATGATAATCCTGGAAACAAAGCATGCCCCAGTGTGAAGAAAATGCATATTAGGTCAAATGAGGTTAAACTATGTCAAAATCCCTGCAAAATTAGGTTAAATAGCTTAAATAGGTTGAAAAACCCATTTTTACTATTTATTTTCACTTTTTACCCTAGAGATGTTACTCTGATCCTGCTGAGAGTGATAGCGATGGTTGTCCCTATTCGAGATCATCAGTTCAAGTGAGAATGCTGGTATCAGAGACCGCTTGAGTATGGACCTCCGGTAAGTGGTTTTAACCTTCCTAGTGCATTTATTCCTTCATTTTTATAACATTTATTGCATTTTAACATGCTTTCTAGGATAACATAGGTTAAATGACTCCTAGCATAGGTTAAATGACGTGTAGATAGGTTAAATGCCGCCTGCATGTTGTGAAATGATGCCTGTGCATAGCAAAATGCCACTTAAGATTAGGGTAAATTTTTTCATTTGATCCATAAAATGTCGCCTAACAAACCCTAGGGCAAAAGTATGTTTTAAATGTCGCCTAGTAAGTCTGAAATGCCGTGTAGGATAAAGAAATGCCGCATACCTGTAAAGTGACACCTCCGATATATCAAATCACACCTGTCAAAGATTAAATGACACCTAGCATGAAATGATGCATACACTATGCCAAGTGATGCCTATAATGAAAAATTGATAAAAAAACCTGATTTAGGAAGCACAAATTACTTTCTGATTGATCATCTGGATGACCAGATCAATTTCCAAGATAGATGTGGTTAGTAATGCAAACAAGTGTTTATGATATTAGAATGATCATATAAATGGATGTTTGATTTGTCAATCTGATAGGATAGAAAACTGATTGATAGGATAACTGATCATATTGGTCCCTTCTCAAGATCTAGAGTTAGGAACAATAAGTTGATGCACTCAAAAAGAGAAAAGGATTGATTGAATTGGTTTGATTGACTTAGAATGATCCACTGATATAATGATACTGATATAATTCCCTTGTTTTTCAAAACAGGCACATTTTTGTAAGTTATATGTATGGAATCTAGCATCATGGATCCTTGACTTATCCAATGAGTTGATGGATCCAGAGTTACGCATTATAGAGCAGTGCGGATTGAGTTTCCTTCTTGAGCTTCCTCAATTCCAACTGAATCAAGGTTTACTGACAGCTATGGCAGAGTGTTGGCACTCTGACCACAATACTTTCCACCTTCCACTCAGTGAGATGACTATCACTCCCAAGGATGTCTATAGATTGCTCCACATCCTGACTTGAGGAGAGTGGGTTTATTATGAATAGGTATATGATGACAATGTATATAGATGCATCTTTGGTGATGATACAATCACATGTGCACAATTTTCTTCATTCCCCACTTTGCTAGCAGTATTAGGTGTTGTGATAGGAGGTTTAATTCTTCCTAATAGACGAGGCCATGGTTTCTCAGTTAGCTGGGGTTAGATCTAGAGGATTTGATTGCACATCCTCGATGATTTGATTGGGGTTTGTGTGTTTTAGCACAACTTTATCATGATTTGCACGAGGTTGTTTACCAAACTAGTGCAACATTATCAACAGGTGCGATACTATTATAGTTATGGACCTGGGAGAACATCCCTATTACAAGAGCTATAGAAGCTCAAGTGTAAGGCTGAGGATGGCCCTATACCTTTTTATATGATGGGATGGTTGTCCAACATCATCTGGGCAAACTTGAGTATTGGCGTCGCACCATTGATGATACCGATCAGGTTGTCTAGAGACCTTACCTCAGATGCGAGGGATGGTGGGAGGATGATGATGAGATTCCCTATATATTTCCCCTCGATGGATGATTGGTTGATCACCACTTGTGATAGAGAGAGTTTTCTTTGGGCGAGTTTTGAGATAGTATGGCCGAGTTCAGGATATGCCATAGGGTATGGTATTATATGCATGGGTATAGGCAGAATGATCCATGTGGGGAGCTCAGGTTGATTATCAGTTTGCGTGCACTGAGATTGACAGAATGGGATTCATCCAGTGGGACATGTTGGATCATGTTTTTGATGTCGGGATGTCTACAGAGTATAGAGAGTGGTTTTTTTGCCACAAATTTACTAGATTTATTGATCCTGTAGAGCCAATTCTTGACATGGATGATACATATGATGATGATGGCAGAGATGGCGATGGTAGAGGTGGTGGTAGGGGTCAGATACAAAGAGATCATAGAGTACAAAGAAATCCTAGGGCTTTGGGAAGAGGACAGGTGGGACCTCGGATGCGGGTTGGACATGTCAGGGCTAGGGTTTTAGTTTTGGACAACCTAGGCAGAGACAGTGATAGGGACATGGACAAGCTCATCCCATACTAGATGTAGTATGGGGGTAGCAGAGACAAAGGATTGGAAGGAAGGCAAAGATAGTTGTTTCCAGATAGGTTCTAGGAGCACATGCTCCTCCATAGGTATAGGTTCAGGCACATTAGGTTCCTCCCTTACATGGACAGATTCTGGCACAACAGGTGCCTCCTCAGATTCTAGTGATACCACATGTACCATTAGCACCACAGGCACAACAAGCTCCTCCATAGGCTCCACATGTGATAGATGCCTTGACCCAAGATGTGAGGACCTTACACTCTAGTATGACATCGATGAGTGGGCGGATTGATCAGGTGGTTACCATGATGCAAAAGTTCATGGCAATGATGGCACAGATGCCTAGTGTTGCTAGCACTAGTCAGGTACCATCGACTACATAGGATAGCTTATGTGACAGAGATCCATATGGGATAGGTGATGGATCTAGTATAGGTATAGGTGATGGATCTGGTATAGGTATAGGTGATAGATCAGGTGCCCCTGATGGTTCTTTAGATAGAGTTGTTATAGATCCACTGGATATGTATTGATGTATCATATGTATTATTTTTTATCAGGACTATGATGATGTATCATTTTTTCAATGATATTATATCTTGATATACACATGTTATGGATATTTTGATGGACATTTATGTGATTATCTTCTTTGATTCCCATGATGTGTTTATTATGTTTGATGTGAAATTTCTTTTATATGCAGATCTATATGATGTCTATGATGCATTTACTTTTATTATGCTATGGATGTAGTTTTATATATGACATAGATAGATGGATGTAAATGATTTATGCAACTATTTCTATATGATTCTCTTATTTTAAGTATGAATGCAATGATTTATGTAATGCACTCTTAGAATGGATGTAAAATGAGTAATGATTAATGCTTCTTTTCTTTTGATTTTCTGATATGATATAAGAGATAATGAATAATGATTAATGCTATGAATGAATGAAAAAGATAATATCACATCATTGATTTGAAACAAGGATAATTTATAATTGAACCCCCAAAAATTGATTAACCCCCCTGAACTTGAAAAAATCCTTTAAACATATGCAATTAATCTAACATGAAAATGCAATGTAACTAATTGTCACTAGATTTTTGTGAAAGAACTGCAAAAGAGATATATTATCATCATTGAGAATTATGGAACTATGAGCAAGTAAAATCATCACTGACCACATCATGATAATATGAATACCGCTTTTATCACTTTGGTAACCATCAAAAAACTAGTACAACCCTCACTAGTTGAATAACCAACTATGGGAGTGTGAATACCAGTTTCATCAGTTTCAATGTTGTGGATTTTGGTATTAAGATATGGAATATCTAAATATCCAAGGTATCCTTTTGCGTAAACAAACAAAGGTTAACCCTCCTTCCTATATGAAATTCTTTGATGGTTCTTTTATGACCATGTCCTTAGACTAATTCACACAAGTTGGTGGATCTTCCTCAAAACACTCACTCAAAGTCAAGAAAATATCATGTCTTCATCATCACCAATCTAGTCGAAACATCATCGATTAGCTAAAAAGACATAAAAAAATGCAAAGAATATCATCAAAAAGCTTCAAGTGTTTTTGCTTTGTATCAAGATTTTCACTAGAATTCCAAACATTCTGATCATTTAGGTTTTCTCAAATTTTAATCCTGATAAAATTAGGTTAAATGCTTGGATTTTGAACAATGATATCCATCAAAGGTTCAACAATATCTCTCCTCTGAAGTTCTAAAAATATGCTTCTGATATGTAATCAAAATGTAGCACTTCTGAATCTTTTTGTACCAAGAACCAATGCTTTTCCCCCAAGTGATAAATGTAACCATGTGAAACGTGGGCAAATGAAACCTAGAATGCAACAATGCAGCTGAGAGACTTTATTATGAATATGCACAAATGATGGATGCAATGAAGAATATGTACAAATGAGATGATGAAAAGGTAATATGTACAAATACAACTACAAAAGACCTAAGGGATCAAAAAGCACTTGTTTGCTAGGTTTTCACATTTTGTGTTTATTTCTCTTTTTTCTCTTTTTTGCTTTTTTTGCTACCAAGGTGCCTATTGCTAGGTTTTCACCAAGGTAGCTTTTCTCTTTTGCAATTTTTTTTTTTGTGCTATCATCAAGGTGCCTTTTTGCTAGGTTTTCACCAAGACAATCATTTTTTGATTTTTGAATGTTTTTGCTTTCTTCATGCTCAATTTTCTCCTTTTTATGATTTTTTGCTTTTCCATTGTTTTTGAATTTTGATTTTTCTCATGCTTTTGCATTTTGAATTTTCTCATGTACAAAGATTTAATGCTGAAATCATTGGATACACACTCATATGATACTCCTTCCTCCTATACTCTTTCATCTAATCAGGTATGAAACCTCTTTAGATGGATGTTGTTAATAGGTTCTTGTAATTCATGACCCTCACAATCAGCTAACTTGTAAGTTCTCATTCCAAAAGAGGAAGTAATGAAAAAGGGCCCAGGCCAATTTTCTTCCCATTTTCCCTTATTTTCCTTATCTACTTGGTTTTTAGGGTTTTCTCATAACACTAAGTCTCCCACTTGAAAGGTTCTCAGTTTGGTATGCTTGTTGTACTTTCTTGAGATTATATTCTGATAGACCTTCAAATGTTCATAGGCTTGTGTTTGGTGTTCCTCCAACAATTCCAATTATTGAAGTTGGGCGACCCTATAATCCTCATTATTGATTAATCCATGTAAAGAGACTCTTAAGGATGGGATTTCAACCTCCAATGGTAGAACAACTTCTTCCCCTTAGACTAAGGAAAATGATGTAGCTCCAGTAGGTGTTCAGATGTTAGTTCTATATGCCCACAATGTTGTGTTTATCTGCACATGCTAATCTCTTCCTGATTTATCAACCATCTCTTCAAGATTTTTAGAATATTCTTGTTCGTGGCTTCGGCTTGTCCATTACCTTGTGGATAGTAAATGGAGGAAGAATGGTGTGTGATATGAAAACTTTCACAAAGTTCATCTACATCTTTGTTCTTAAATTGTTTTCTGTTATCTGTGATGATGGCATGAGGAATACCATATCTACAAATGATGCGATTAAGGATAAACATTGAAATTTGTTTTTTCGTCGCAGTTGTCAAAGGTACAGCCTCTACCCATTTGGTAAAATATTATGTTGTTGTAATGATATATTTGTGACCATTGGAAGAAGGTGGGTAAATCATTCCAATAAGATCAAAAACCCATTGGTAAAATGACCATGGTGTGATAAAAGGATGCAATTCTTGTGCAAGTGTATGGATCATGTCTCCATGGTATTGGCATTTTGCACACACTTTGACAAAGTGGAAAGCATATTTCTCTAAGGTTTTCCAGAAGTACCCCATGTGAAGGATTTTCTTAGCTAAATTCAACCCACTCTAATGTGACCCACAAATCCCCTCATGAATGTATTTTAAAGATAATATCGATTCATCATCCTCTAGATACCTAAGAAGCTTCCCGTCAAGACCCTTGCGATACAATGTGTCTGATAGGATGGTATAACGAGCGACTTGTCTTATAAAATGTCATTTTTGGGCACGAGTTTGGTCAATAGGTAAAACTTGGTCTTTAAGATAGGAATAAATTTTTCCATACCAAGGTGAGTCATGTCCATTAATAAGGTCAATGATTTGGGTGTCGATTATGTCAAAATCCAGTTTTACCAACTCTTCCACCAAGAATTCATATTTCACATTTTGATCAGGCATTTGGAGCAATGAAGCCAAGGTAGCCATAGCATCAACAACCCTATTTTTGTCTCTTGGAATTTTCTCAAATGTGATTAAGGCAAATTACTTCTTCCAATTATTTACCATTCTCTTATATGGCATCAATTTTTCATCCTTAGTTTGGTATTCATCATTGATGACTAATTGAGAGTCCCCATAAAATTTTAGTTCTGTAACGTTCCATTCTAAAGCCATTTTGATGCCTATGGCTAAAGCTTCATATTCTACAATGTTGTTTGTATATGGAAAAAAAAGTGTATAAGATTTTGGAATGGTGTACCCTTGAGGTGTGATCAATAAAATTCCCGCCCTTGAACCATTTTGATTATAGGATCCATCGAAATACAATTTCCATGCCTTGGCTTCCACATTGACTATTTCTGCATCAGGGAATTCAACTTGGATGGGATGAGTAGACACTAATGTATTTTCAGCCAATTGATCAGCAATAACTTGGCCCTTGCTAGTTTTACGGTCCACATATCCAATGTCGAATTGACTAAGCACCATTACCCATTTAGCAATCCTTCCTGTTAGGACTGTTTTACTAAGCAAGTGCTTTAATGGATCAATTTTTTCAATCAACTTCACTTTGTGCATCAACATGTAAATTATTAGTTTTTGTGAAGAAAATACCACTGTTAAGCAAGATCTTTCCATGAAACTATAGTTTAATTCATATTTGATCAAAGTTCTACTCAAATAGTAAATAACTCTTTCTTTTCCTTCATCATCTTCTTGTGCCAACAAAACCCCTAAAGATCTCTCCATTACTAAAATATATAGTAGTAAGGGTTATCCTTTGATAGGAGGCATCAAGATAGGTGGGTTGACCAAGTATGTTTTCAACAAAGTGAAGGCTTGTTAACATTCCTCATCCCATGTAAAAATGGTGTCCTTGTGTAGCAATATTGTGAAAGAATGGCACTTTTCTGCTAATTGAGAAATGAACCTCCTAATGGATTGAAGTCTTCCTTGAAGTGACCTCATTTGAATGATATTTTTGGGAGTTTCCATGTCCATTATTTCTTTTAATTTCTCTGGATCCACTTCTATGCCTTTTGCACAAACTATATAGCCTAAGAGCTTGCCAGATTGAACCCCAAATGTACATTTCTTTGGGTTTAATCTCACTTTGAATTGCTCCAACCGTGTGAAAATATTTTCTAGTATAGGAAGATGATCTTTTCTTTTATGTGACTCAGCTAAAATATCATCCACATAGTCTTCCAGGAAGGTGTGCATCATGTCATGGAAGATAGTGGTCATTGCTCTTTGGTAAGTTGCTCCGACATTTTTGAGACCGAAGGGCATCACATTCCAAAAAAAATTTCCCCATGGTCATGTAAAAGCAGTCTTTTCTTGGTCTTCAGGTGCTATGCGAATCTGATTGTATCCACTAAATCCATCCATTAATGAGAACATAGAATCTCCCACCGTTAAATTACCTATAACATCAATGCTAGGCAATGGAAAATCATCCTTAGGACAAGAAAGATTAAGGTATCAAAAATCTATGCATACTCTAATGTATTTATCATGTTTGGTAATTGGTATAATGTTGGAGATCCATTATTCATAGGCTATTACTCTTATTAATCCAACCTTAAGTAGCTTTTCCAATTCTGCTTTGATTAATAAAGCTACATGTGGATGCATCTTTCTCAATTTCTTCTTTACAGGTTTGATGTTGGGTTTCACATTAAGATGGTTTATTATAAAACTTGGATCTAACCCTTACATGTCGACATATGACCATGCAAAGTTTATTTGCTTTTCTTGAAAGAATTCGATGAACTCCTTCCTTTCTGATGGGGTTAGCGATTCCACCAAGTGAATAAACTTTGGTTCCAAGTTGGTTATAATGTTCACTTTTTCCATTGGCTCTATGAGAATAGAAGATCTCTCATCATAATGTTCTAGTAGGGTATCCAACCTCTCTTCCTCAGGTGCCACCAGGTGCCACAATTGGGTTTTCACCTTTGGAAACATTCAATATTTTTACCTTTTTAGGTTCTAGCACTGCCACATGGTGGTTTTCACCACTAGACCTTATCATTTTTTTGAATTTATTTCTTTTATTTTGTGGATTGAGAGGTTGGACCCCTACCTCTATCATTATGTCTGTATTTTATTCATTGGTGGAAGAAGATGGCTCAACCGCATTTAGGTATTGGGCCATTGCATTGTCAGTGGGAAAGTATAATAGGTCATTTGGTTCAGTTAAATCCCAATCAATGAGTTTGGGATGAATCAAGGCTAAAGACTCATTAGGAAAGTTTTCATTAGAAGGATTCAAGGACATGACCTCATTTGAAGGTTCGTACATTGTATCACTTAGGTCTATAACATGTTCTTGCTCAAGGTGTTCCATGGAAGTAGGATCAAAATTTTCCTCACTAGAGTCCTCGTGGATTTCCGTGAGAAAGAAAGCATGTGGATTAAATATAAAATTTGAATCACCCCCCCCCCCCATGAAGGTACCCAAGGTTCACCTATCCATTGATTATCCCTAGATGCTTGACCTACATTGGATTCTTGAGGCTCATTTGATTCTTGTGTAGAATTTGAACTTTGATTCTCATTGTCTTGAATTTTGACATTAGGAATGGTAGCATATGTATGAATAACATAAACCTCTTTATCATGAAAAGAGTCTTCAAATAGGGAATCCCACTCATAATCTCTAGAATCATCCTCACTCTCGGATCCTACCATGTGTACATGTTCATGAAAATCATGCATATGGCTTGAACTTTCTCCTTTGCCTTGATAACATATTCTGGATTTCTCATCCTTTCATCTCCAAGTAGGTTCAATGGGTTCTAGAAATCCTCTATTACTGACTCCTAAGTGTCCTCTTCCCTTGTATCCCATTTTTTGCATAATTTGATATCCCTTTCCATATTTCTCATTTTGATTATTGATGTGTTGTACTCTTTCCATGAAATTGTTTGAATTATCTTCCTCTTTATAGCTATTGTAAAACTTCATTGTCCTCCTTTTCTAGGGCCGATTTGTCACTATCTCTTAAAAAATGAGAGTTATATTTGTGAGGTGGATGAGCACTTTATGGTTTCCCATGTGTCTTAGGATAAGTTAGCAAATCAAATAGGGAAACAAAATATTCCCCCACTCCTTTAGAATTGATTCTACATTGCTTTTCAAAGTTATGTATCATTTCATTCATCTTTTGGTATTGGTCCTTTTTGGCTTGTTCTCTCTCATCCTTGGAAGGTTTTGAAATTTATACCTTTGATGTAGAAACCTTAACTAAATTTTCATGTGAACTTTGACCCTCATAACTCACTTTCTCCTTTCCCTTAGTTGATGTAGATGCGTTAGTTTGATTAGGGTTTGAGGTATATGTCGCATTTGATGTTAACTTTGAACCTTCCTATTTAGCTTCTTGAATGGTGACATTAGGAATGACTCCTTCTCTATTATGAGGAATAAATATCTCATGACCAGGTTTCAATGTGTTGCAATATTGAAAGGGATTAGAATCTCCTCCAATTGTGATTTCTTCACCCACATGTGGAAATTTAATACATTTATGATAAGTGGAAGGCACCGCTTGCATCTCATGAATCTATGTCCTCCCCAATAATATATTATAAGTTAGCTTCATGTCAAGGACTTGACATATGGTGTCTTTCTTAATAGGTCCAACTTGAATAGGTAAAACAATCATGCCTTTCAAATATCTTTCTTCCTCATCACAAGCCTTGATGGTAATCTACTTTTTAGGATCAATGGATGATTCATCTAACTCTAAATAATTTAAAAGGTTTAATGTGAAAATGTTAAGACTATCTCCCCCATAAATGAGAACTCTCTTGACCCTATGCCTTTGGATTAAAACTTCTATATTCAAGGGCAAATTTTGAGGATGAGTAATGGACATATCATCTTGTTCGAAAAATGAAAGGCAATGTGGTGCAATGAGATGTCCTACCATATTTTGAAACTTATATTCCTCCAAAGTTATAGGACCATTAGTATCCACTAGGGATTTTTCCAAGATCTCCTTGTGATTGGGATAAAGTTTTAGTAACTCCAAAATAGAAATTTGTGCTGGAGTCTTTTGCAATTGATCAACCACACTATAAGGCTTTGTTGTGGTAGATAGTTGTTTAGCCAAAATATTTGATTGTGTAGGGACAACAGGTTTAGGAGCACCCCCTTGTAGGGTAATCCTTGATGCTTGACCCCTAGTGATAGCATTGGAAGTCTCCACTTTAGGTTGTTCCTTAATCACCACAACATTAACAACATGCTCATGCCCGGATAAGGTATTGATAGTATTGTCGTAATGATGAGAAAATTGACATTGTTGTTCCCTTTAGAGTTGTTGCCTTGATTGTTCGAAGTTGAAGACTCACCTTTCTCATGATTATAGAAAGGTTGTTTAAAGGTCATATGATCCTAATTGTTTTGGGGCCCTTCTATCTTAATTACACCATTATCAATCAAATATTGCACCACATGTCTTAGGCACATGCAATCATTGGTTTTGGGTCCTTGATTCCTATGGTATTCACAATGGTTGGACTCACTCCACCAATTAGGTTTGATTTGTGGTTCATAAGGTTAAGCCCTAGGTAATTCAATAATATTATTAGAAATTATGGTTCTCAATGCATTCTCAAATGGTTCATCCAAATGTGTGAATGTCCTTCTAGGTGTTGGTGCAAAGAAAGGTTTAGGCTTGTTAGCCCCTTGATTATTCCCAAAGTTGTTATTATTATTATTGTTGTTGAGAGGCACTTTGGGTGCTTGAATTGAATTTTTAAGTTGAGTAGGTATTTTTGTGAGAGTAAAAGGAGTGGCCTTCAAATTATTAGCTTCCACAACTCCATCGTTGACCACACCTTTGTTATTTTTCCTCATCGAAAATTGGCTATTGTTAGGAGGATTCCTATTTTGATTGTTGTTAGAGGTATTTTTGTTGGTATTTTTATTATCCTTATAAAGTTTAAGTTCTCCACTTTTAACCAATACCTCCTTTGTGGTAACTCCGTTCTCAATGAGGTCTTGGAAAGACCTAGGACATTTCAACCTTAACTGATAATTCATCTCATTACTCAAGATATTAATGAAGATATCCATCTTACCCTTTTCGGGTACACTTTGAGGGTATCTAGAGAATACCTCTCTCCGCCTTTGTAAGAAAAGTAGGAATCCTTCTCCCTCTTGTTGCTTGGTATTACATATGCTAATCATCGTAACCTCATGTTTGATATTATAGGAATAGTGAGTTACAAATTTGGAGGCCAATTCCTCAAAAGTACAGATGCCAAAGAGTAACTTAGAAAACCACTCCATTGCCATGACTCCTAAACTTCATGGGAATAACCTCATTAAATATGTTGTGTCATGCATGAAATCCAAGCTCAGTGCACAAAAATCCCTTAAATGATCTTGGGGATCAGATGCTCCTTCATACTTGTCCTATTTAGGAAAAACAACATTACTAGGGAATGAGATCATAATTACTGTCTTGTCAAATGGAAATGGAAACAATGCCTTGATAGAAAATGGTTTAGGATCCCCGCTTTGTTTCATTGTGTCCAACTACATTTGGAATAATTTAAATTATTTGTTCATTATGTCAATCGGATTTACTTCTTCGTTTTGCTTGAGTTGATCAACATCAAAATTGTGAGGGAGTTTAGTCCCCACTTGTGCTAGGTCTAGGAAATACTTCTCCCTATCTCTTTCTAACACTTTCTCCATGATTTTCATGAAGAATGGGATTTGGACTGCCTCATTAACCTTTTCTTTAGTTGCCTCTTCATCATTAGGGTCCACATTTCCTCCATTGTTATTAGGGTCTACCCCATGATTGTTAGGGTCAATTCCTCTTCCATGGGCCCCATTGTTATTGAACTTGCCATTTCCATTATTATTAGTGTTATCTCTCTTGGCATTTTTGATTAGGTCGGGATCCATATTTCCAAATGGAAATGCCATGTTTGGTTCTACTTCTTTCGTTGGTTGTTGCGAAGAAGTAAAATTGTCACTAGGAAAAGGAAATTCCTGCCTTAGGTAAGTTCCATTGGATTGTAGGGTAGACTTAATGTAATGTGATTGAGTGAAAGCCGACATGAGCATATATCAAGAAAAATTGGCTTTGGTCACCTCTTTGATCAATCCCTTAATGATTTTGTGAATTATCCAACAATGGGGGATTTTGATCAGACTGGAAGTATGCACAGGTAGAAAATCCAAAAGGTTATCCAAAAATGTGATTAAGTTGTTTTCAAACCCTCAGGAAATTTCCACTGTCTTCCCTTCTTTGTTTCTAGGCATCACTTTCCTTTGGTCTAGGAGTCACTTCACACTGTATATGCGTCAACTGGAATTTGTCTATGTGGTACTCTGTAGATTGCAGGTGACATTTGCCTATTTGTAGACATCATTTTAATGTTTATAGGCAGAAGTTTCCAGTGAATAAGGTGTCACTTTAGTAGCAATAGGCATCATTTCAATTGTGCAGGTGTCACATAAAGTGTTGTAGGCATCGTTTAAATTCTTGTATGTGACACTTTGAAGATCATGATTGTTTTCATAGTTTTTTAGGGTTTTAAAGATGTTAAGTCTGTGATCATATTTGTTTAATGGTATTATTGCTTGAAAATGTAAATACAAATGCAACACACACATCAAGTTTGTATCATAACCCTAAAACACACTAATGTGTATGTTCTCGATTGTTTCGACAGGTCTTAAACAAGAATATCTTCCAAGAAATCTACCTAGAGTCAGATTTGAGTTTTAAACAATGTTGGCTCTAAAAGGTAGCTTGCTTCTTATCAAGGATTTAGTTAACACCTCAGTTCTAGATCATGAAAATTTCTTTTACCCCCTTGTGGGATTCCCACACGCACAAAAGTATGATTTTGTGCAATCCCGAAGGACTACTAGAGGAAGTGAAGAAACTTAAGCATAATCTAGTCACTATAACCCATTAAGGAAGAGTGCATTTGTTTATAGTGGGTCAGATAGTATCACAGCTTAAGAGAATGTCTCCCACTTTAGGTCATTCCCTCTTGTCATCCTCGTAAGGATGTACTTGGGAGGTAGGCCCTCTAAGGATCTAAATTATCTAGCATGTATAGAAAATGAGAAATTGAACTTAGTTCAACAAGTTTGGGAGTTTGATTCACTCAAAGAGTGAAGAGAATATCCCTATTGTTGTTCTTTGTTCCAAACACTTCAAGCATATTTGTTCTTTTTCAACCTTGTAATAAAGAGGTTCTTAAAAATGAAGTGTATGGTTCAATTATCCCTCCTTTCTTTCTACCACCCCAAACTCAAAAATTTTGGCTTTTTGATCAATTTCAAAAAGTTGAGAGCATATACCTAATGTTTCATTTGAGATGGACAATAATAGGGTGTCCTTAATTATACTAGATATCAATGAAATTTACCATAATTTAAGCAAAGCAAGCTTGATGACATAAATACCTCTTTTGAAGCTAGCAAAGGCTAGGCACTTTTTTGAGGTTTTTGGCTTTTTATTTGCTCACTCACCTAGTGAAAATCATTCCCTCTCCGGCTCCATCAACAAGTTAGTCAACACAAATGAACAAAATGAAGGAAACCAAAACAATTGATAATCAAAATGAAGTTTCTTTTGAATTTTGCATAAATGTTCCTAAGAAACTTGCAATGTGAAATCAATTAAGGGAATGAAATTTTTTATTGTATGCATTCAAAAATTTAACATAATGATCATACAAATCTTCTTCCTTCTCTAAATTTTTCAAAATGCTACCATTATGCACTTATTTAGAGTGTTTGGTTAATAACCTTACCTCTTTGTTTTGCCTTGTGACTCTTAGCTCGGGTTTTTTCACTTTCAAGTGTCTGTTCATCTGCAAAAAACACAATAACAGATAGTTAGAAAGCTAAATATATCAATCTACAAGAAATAACACATAAACTGTAGTAGACGTCATTTTACAGCTAACATGCATTATTTTATAGTAGGCTAAGCGTGACTTTGCAGTGAGCTAGGTGTGACTTTGCAGTCAGATAGGCATGATTTAACATATTACAGGCATTAAACTATAAATCATAGGTGGTACAAAGTGTGTAAATTGTGAAATAGAAAGGTTAGCAGGCGACAAAAGAATGTTTGTAGGCATGATTTCCTGACTCGCAGACGTCACTTTACAGGAACAAGCGTGACACTTTGTCTTGTAGGCGGTGAAAGAATTTAAGACAGAGAAGGAAATATTTTCTTAGGCATCATTTTTCTGCTGGTAGGCATCATTTGGACCTGCATCCTGCAAAGTTAGTAGAAAATGCACCAAAAATACATGAAAATTGATAAAAATTGAGATTTAGAGGCTCAAAGCCCAACGGTGGGTGCCATTTGTGTATGTATAATTCATACCTTCATGAAATAAAGGTGCTACCTATCAATTCTATGGAAAAAATAATTTAATTTAATCTAAGAATTGACAAATAAAGAATTTAACATCTCATGGATCTCTAACTAAGCTTTGCTAATAGAGCTCTCAGCCTTAATCTCCTCTAGTGACAATCCTAGAATGAAAAATTGATAAAGATAATGCCTAACTATCTGTCAATTCTCTCAATTTTCTATGATATTTCATTCAAATGCTCTAAAAAATTCTCTCAATTATTCTCAATTTCTATGATCACGCTCTCAATTTTCTATGAAATGCATATAATAAGGATGCTTTTCATTAAAATTTTCTAGGATCCTTATGCTCTCAAAATGGCTTGCATTTATAGGATTTTTCCAAGTGTAGGGGGTAGAGTTAATTGATCATGATCAAGCCTTGGTTAGGTGAAAGGCTTTGAGGTGGTTTCAAATGGGGGGAAAATTTAAATGATTGTCTCAAAGGTTTGGACAAAGGGACAAATTTGAGTGATTGAGATTCAAAGTTCAAAATGAGTGATTGAGATTGCAAATTAGGAGTGATCTATGTGCTTTGTGTTCTCAATTTTCATTGGTTGCTCAAATTCATGTTGAAGGATATTAGGATTTATTAAATTCAATCAATTAATTAAATTAGCCATGTAGGGGAATATGTTCAATTTGATTTTTGATTTAAAACTATACAATTAATTGATTAAAATCAATTATATAGTTTGATTAATCCCTTTAGGCTTGTATTTAATATTTTGATGTCATGGTTTAATTGATGCTTTGATTTAACTTGATTTTTTCCAATTTGATTAATAAATGTCCATTTGAAATTTATTTGATCCATTTTGGTGAAATTTAGAGCATTCAGCTGAGATTTGCAGATTTTCTTGATAAGAGAACACCTACCCAATTTTAGGTGTCTACAACACCTTTGATAATTGAATTTTAAGATGAGATAATCATGCACTTAACTAAATATCCATGGAAGATGTATTTTGATGGTTCTTTCACACAACAAGATTTGGAGCAGGGGTATTATTTATCACTCCTCAAGGCTACAAGATACCTAAGGCGTATAAACTGATGTTTCTATGCACAAATAACATCTCAGAATATGAAGCATTGGTGAATGGACTCAAACTTGCTATGGAATGGAAAATCATAGAGTTACATGTGTATGGTGACTCTTAGCTCATTATCAACCAAGTGAATGGTGATTATCAAATAAAATATGAGAAACTGATGCCTTACAAACAACTGGTAGAAGATTTAAAAAATCTACTTTTTCTTCACCACATTCCAACAAATTCTATGAATGGAAAAAAAAGTTTTAGATGATATGGCTACACTAGCATCCGTGGTACAACTGGAAGAACACCAATTCCGCTATGACTTCTTGGTGGAAGAATTATCCTTTCCAGCCTTTGATACACTTGAATCCCAAGTGATTTGTGCCTTAAATGTCCAAGACCAATCCTGATATGCCAACATAATTGCTTATCTTACTGATCAAACCTTACCTAATGGCTTATTAAGGAGTGAAAAATGAGCTTTAATTAGGACAACATCGCGTTATGTCCTCATCACTACTAACTTATATAGACTAGGTCTTGATGGTATGCTTCTTAGGTGTTTAGAACAAGAAGAGTCTAACCACGCACTAAAATAGGTTCATGAAAGTGTATGTGGATCACACTCGAATAGATTATAATTAACTAAGAAGCTATTGAGAGCTGGCTACTATTGGCCTACAATGGAAAAAGATGTGCAATTTTCTAAAACATGTCACAAATGTCAAACACATGGAAACTTTATCCATGCTTCAGCTAGAGAACTCATACCTTTTATAACACATTGGCCATCTCAGCAATGGGCCTTTGATCATGTTGGAAAATTTATCCTAATTATTCAAGTGGACACAAGTACATCATTACGACCACTGATTATTTCACTAAGTGGTTCGAGGTCGTGTCGCTAATCAAAGCCACTAGCAAATAGGTTTCTATGTTAATCTTGAACTACATCATTTGTAGGTATGGAATACCCTCTTCTATTGTAACAGACAATGGGGTCAGTTTAAAAACTAAGATATCGATGAACTTTGTACATAGTTTCATATCACTCAACATTGTTCTTCAATCTATTATCCTCAAGGTAATGGACAAGCTTAGGCTTCAAACAAGAAAATTCTAAAAATCTTACATAGAACTGTGCGTAAGTCTGGCAGAGACTGGAATTTGCAACTAAATCTGGCACTATGGGCCTACAAAATAAGTATATAAACACCAACAGGAGCCACACCATTTTCTCTAGTCTATGGCATAGAAGAAGTACTACCCATTGAAGTAGAAATTCCATCTTTGTGAGTATCTCTCCAAGGTCTTGTTACAGATGAATAATACCACATTGATAGGGTTCAAGCACTAGAACTACTAGATGGGTGTAGGAAACAAGCATTCGATCATCTCAAGGTGTACCAGAAAAGAATGTCAAAAGGGTACAACAAGAAGGTAAAACCATGACAATTTCTAAGAGAGAATCCTAAAAACCAGCCAAACAAAGAACAAAAGGGCAAGTTTGAACCCAATTGGCTGGGGCCTTTTGTTATTACTACAACTTTAGGGACTAGATCTTATCAATTAGCTACACCTGAGGGAGATGTTCTTCTTGATCCCATAAATACCCTACACTTGATATCCCGCTGACAGAGCCGTGCCGTGGAAATAGTTCTTATAAAATACCAAAAAAATCAGAAAATTGATCGTAAAGAAATCCAAAAAGAGTGGAAAAAGTCCTGAAAAAGGTATCCTTGGTGAAAACCTAGCAAATAGGCGCCTTGATACTTAAAAATAAATAAAAAATAAAAAAGAAAAAAAAAATTGAAAAAGAGAAAAGTGCCTTGGCGAAAACCTGGCAAACAGGCATCTTGGTAGCAAAAATAAAAATCTTTGTCGAGTGGTGAAAATGTGGCAAACATGCGTCACATGTACTCTATGCTCCATCTATAAATGCACCGCTGACACTAATTATTCATGATCACACCTGTGCTATTGGTTAACTTTGATTCCTTACAAATTTCCTATCCTTGACTGGGATTTGTCTGCATTTGCATCTTAGGAATAGTCATTCTGCACTAGGGGAATCTTTGCTAGTATTATTCGGTCTATGTCCGCTAGGTGGTCCTAGGTTCCTATTTAGGATGGTTTTCCTCTAAAAATAGTATTTCTCAATACTTGCATCAACACGTCACTATCACAAACAAGGATGTTTCTTTAACACCACCTACCTGTAACATACATCACACTAGTGTTTCTCAACACTTTAATCATACTAGTGTTTATCAACACTTTAATCAAACAATATTCCTAAACACTAATTGGATTGCAATTGGTGACAAAGTTAATCTTATATACTGAAATATAAAAAAAATATTGCTTGATCCCAAGTTACGATTGATGATTCTCTACTGTGCTTGAAAAATGAATTACCAGTATTTCTCAATACTACTTAAACACATATAGACTTATCTTGGTTTGATTATGACTATTCTATGTTCCGATGATGTTTCAAACTAGGGGCATGTAAGCAGTTATGAATTTTTCTTTGATTGATTATCAATTGTTGATTGTTATGTCTACTGAGTTCCTCCATGACGTCTATTTAAAGACAAAGAGTTATAAGGACAGGGGGCATTACCTTTTTCTTTGTTTTCTGTGTATGGTGATTATTTCAATGATCCTATAAATTTCACCTAACTTGGATGTTTATGGTAAGAGCTACCAACATGAGTGGATAGTTGCATATATCTTGATCTTTGTTATGTGTAAACTACGGTGAGGTTGAACCAATTTCCTGGTCTGTTTCTAAATCAATTTCTAAGTAAGGTGTATGACACATTATGTACCCAAGGATATGAATTTTGAAGTTCATTGCGGGTCACATATCTTATATTACACATGAATAGAAGATGATTCTTAAAGCAAAAGGAGATAACTGACACGTCATCCTGGCCTCTATGCCTTGATGCTTAGGTTTATTTCTGACATTGCATCCAATACACACAGTATTCATACTTTCATGATATCTTTTGGGTATTAGTGACAGTTGTACTATCTGATGATGTCTGTTACAAAATAAAAATGCTACAATGTATACACATAAGTGATAATCCTAGAAGTCTGCATGTAGATGCATTTAAAGATTACATGCTTTATTTTTAGTACAACATAAAGTATTAAGCTCAAAATGATTTCCTGGTTCATTCAAAATTCAAGTCTAAAACTACTTAATCTATGTTACTGATATATCATTGTCGTTGCATATCCATGACATACATATTGCATTCATAAATGAGAAAGAGAAATTAAAAAAATAAAGAATTCAAGCATTGCATTTCTTTTAAATCCTAAAGTTCATCCATACATATATTTTCATAAAGAAAATCTCAAAAACATACATCTGCATATTCATCTAGAACCATCTAAACACATTTATATATCAGTAATAAATCAAAGAGCATAAATGATGTCACCACATGAATCTATTCTAACTCATCAAATACCAAGTACATAATCACATGTGCATCAATATATCAAGAAAGAGAACCCATGAACATGTCAGAATCAGATACAACTATCTCAAATATATATCAATGAAGGATCAGATCAAAAATGTCAAACTGTCTACAAAAGAGTATCGGTACGATCATGATGAAACATATATAAATGTATCAAAGTCTGCAGTACAATGGATGATCTTAGAAGGATCAATATACAAAATATCTCAAAATACTAGAAATACAAAATTCCATGGGGACTACCATCTTCTCTATAGAGCTCTGAATTTACTGAGGATAAAAGTGAAAATGAATGAGTAAAAAGTGTTTTTTGAGATATATATTGACCTTTTTGAGCTATTTAGGAGCTCCAGAACTCTTCCCAAACTATCAAAATGTAATTTTGTTCTTCTCAGATCTATTGGGAATAAAATCAAATGTGCAGATGATGTTTTTAACAACATAATACATATTTTATGACAATCTCCAAAAAATGCAGAATTGCTATATATGTTCAGAAAATGATTCGCATGCTTTACGCAATCAGTTTTTCGGGTTCTATATCACCAAATTACACATTATTCATCCAAATATTGGTCATACATCATTTTATCATACTCAAAATTTACATTTTCATGTAGTCAACTTGGTAAAATTATGTTTTCTCTTAACACACCTTCGCTTCATCATTTCTTCTAATTGATTCTTTCTCAATCCAATCAATCTGTTCAAGTGATATTTCATTCTACACAATGATCTTATTATTTTTCCTTTGATTTAGTTCCCGAGGGGGAATGATCAATCTTAAAATCAATCAAATTCTTTCTCAAAAAGCATCAAAATGACTTCATCATCAAAAGAATACGGGCATGATAGTTTCCTTCGATCAAGTTGGGACTGTTGGATAGAAGGCTTCATTGCTAACAAGATGGATATCTATGTCTACATATTCTCGGATATTTATTTTTTACTAAGCTTCATTTGATCAAGTTCAGAGTCATTATTATCAAATTCTTGTTCGATCAAGTCTAGAATTGATACCTCAGAGCTCGCAATAGCTTCATACTGACCTTCGTTCGATCAAGTTTGGAGTCAGTATTATCAATTCTCATTCGATCAAGTTCATAATTAGTATCTTTAGATATTTTTTTATTGACCTTTGTTCGAGCAAGTTCAAATTCAATACTATCACTCTTATTAAATCAAGTGCGAGACGAATCTTATCAGACATTTTGTTCAATCAAGTGAAGAATTCTCAAACTTTCTGAAGTCAACATCAGACATTCTTTGAATCAATGCACTACTTGCACATAAATTCAAAGAGGGGCAACTGTAACCACCCTAATTTGGTTTTCTCTGACTAGAGACCCTATTTTCCTTAAGTGTGATCATACCCCTAATTATGTCAAGACAATTACTCAATTAATTGGCATAATTCATTTAAATCAATTTAATATCCTAAAAATCAAAGTGATTTCATCACTAACTTACATTTATTACATTGGTATATTTAATTAAATCAAAAGAATTAAATACATGGCTAAGGTAATTAATTAAAAGGAACTAAATAAATCTTCTAATTACAACTCCTCACTTGCAAATGGAAAGTCAATCCATTAGCCAACGAGAGTTAAATCACTTGGATCACCTCACATGGATCACCAAAGATTCAATCTCCACCTCTCTTCACAAATCAATCTTGACCTCTCATTCCTCAAATTCTTCTATCAAAGGGATGAATTTTGAGCTCAATGGGCCCCTAATTTTAGAATTTCATTTGCAAACTTATGTTGTCCTAATTTCTTCATGAATTTTAGCTCAACATTGCTAAAATTTCATAATTTCTCTTTGGTGCACTAAAATGAACTTTGTTTGAGCATTTAGCTTGCATTCTCTCTAAATATTCCATTCTAAGCATGAATGTGTCACAGATTTATTCATAATATTAGGGAAAATTATAGCATTTATCAAACTCTTCTTAGATAGGAAGCAATATGTCAGTTTTAGTGATTTCTGTGTGCTTTCACTCTCACTTTTCATGTTTTATCACTAGTATAATGACATATTGAAGTGTTGTGTTGTAGCTTGCAGGTCCACAAAATATGCACACAATTAGATCTACTACTGGATCTATATCTACAATCATATCTAGTATGTCCATACTTATTGCAGTTGTAGCAATATCTATCAAAAGTGCTCGCTCTATTTGCAGAACTACTTCAAGATACATTTGCAGTATGACTCACTTTATGACAATTGAAACATACAGGTTTGTAGGATTTCTCACCAGAATTTTTTTGTATTACCTTCAGTGGAGACTTTCCTTCTTGTTTGATCTGCTTTATTATAGAAGATTCACCAAATTCAAAGGAAATATGACTGATATATCCAAGGCATGTGGTATGTTTTCTCCTTCTTTGTTTTTTTAGTTGTTCATCAAGTTTTGCAGTGCTCTCATTGAATTTTTTTAGGAGATCATTAGTAATCTTCAAATCTCCTTTTAGTTTCTCATTCTCATTTCTTAGATTCTCATTCTCCCTTAGGTATTTTCCATTTTCTTCATTGCTATCATGCAAATGTTCATGTAATGTGCTAACTTATTGTCTTAACTTGAAAAGTTCATCCTCTACATCTTTTAGTGCTTCATCCTTGGCCTTTAGGGAACCCTCTAAAAATTTTCTTGTATCCTCTATAGATCTCCTTGCTTCCAAATCTTCACCCATCCTGATTGATTAAACCTCTCTCTCTCTCTCTCAAGGTTTTTCTTGTCTTTGCACAATTTTTCATTCTCCACAGCCATGACTTCTAGGGCTGATTCAGATTGATCAGATCCACTTTGTTCATACAATTGCTCAATGTAGTCTTGAATCTCATTTAATTGTTCACAAATTTCTTGTATTTTAGCTCTTGACTACTTCAATTTATCCTTTAATTCCTCAATGACCATTTCAGCTTCTTTGAGTTGCTTCTTGTTCTTCAACAAACCCTCCATATTCGCCTTAAGGATCCTACCCGAGCTATTAGGATTCTTCAAGGAAAATTATCTCTGATACTAATTGTTAGTCTTTAAAGGAACTGAGAAGGGGGGGGGGGGGGGGGGGGGGGGTGGGGGGTGAATCAGTGTGCCCACAAAACTGAAACACTTCTTCAATAGCTTCCAAAAAAACCAACATGCAAAAGAGAATATTACAAAGAAGTTAAGAAAATAAACCATTTACAAAAAGTAAACTCAAGAAACAATATTTTTGTCATGGAAAGCCTTGTTAGAGGGAGGAAACCACATGTGGGGTGATACCCACAAATTTGACTAGTGCACCAAAGAAATTTTCCTTGTTAGGAGCAATTACAAAAACCTTGCTAAGGGCATACTCAGTTAAGAGTATCTTTGGTGCAGGAGCACCTAGGTAGGGCTACTTATGCAATATGACCTAGGGTATCTTTGATATTTTTGGCTTGTAGTGGTTCTAGCCAAACCACTAGGATAATAAGGGGACATGTAGGTCCTAGTGTGTAGTGTGTTAAGTGAGGAAGCCTTAATAGGTCCTTAGTGACCTTTGAGTCCTTATAGGTCAAATAGGGTGTTTTTGGGATTTTAGTGCCAAATTGGCAAAGAAATTAAGGGAATAGAGGTCCTATTTCATGTTTTTACAGCTTAATTAGTGATTGGGGCAAGTTTGGACAACTTTTGACCAAGTCTGGATAGCATATCCAAAAGTTGCAAAAGTTGTCAATGTTGTCATTGACAACATTGACAACATTTGTTGCAAGTATACAACTTTGATGGAATTGGTTTCTTAAATATCTGAAACTGGTGTTTTTGTGTTTTGGTCAACTACATAAGGCTATCCTCGATCATTTTCAAGGGTTGGCAAGTTTGTGTCAGAGTGTGTACGGACTGTAGAATTGAAGAACAATTGTAGTTTGTGTAATTTGTGAGCATCTGGTATTGAAATGGATTGAATCATCTAATATAATCCTTGTTTATGTTAATGTAGATTTTTCTTAGACTTTTTGTGGTGTTATATTTCTATTTTGCATAGTTTTAGTTGCTTTTGTAAATTCTTTTAGTTTTTGTCCAGTCGCTGGCCTGATTCAGGTATCTTGTGCAAATGGGGTCATAGATCCATTTTCCACCGTGGAACTTGCACAGGCCATTGGGATATGGAAGGTGACTCCATGTACATTATTTAAAGTGAAGGAGGGGCCCAGGAAAGTATGGAAGCTATTTATAAGGTGATGCCCTAGGCGAGCCAGTGATGCATGGCTAGGGATCACCAATAATTGCAGAGCAATTTGGAAGGATTGAAAGAATTCATTGCTTCGATTAGGGATTGTGGAGAGGTAGTAGGGTGAGTGAAGGAACCCTAACTTAGAGGAGAATTTTGGGTGTGATGTTTTTCTAGCCAATAAAATCAATTTCTTGAATAGACAGTGAAAATGTCCTAAAACCTTGAATTTTAGGCATGTTTATAGGAGGTACTGTACGGACAGCTCTAAGAGCCAAGACCTAATAAATCCTCAGGTTATTGATAAAGGGTATCAAGATATGGTATTATTTTTCTAAATTGTTAATAATTTAACAAGTTATTTTAGAAAAGGAGCCTAATTAGGCCTAATGATAGTAGCCCTCTTTCGGGTGAAATTGGCTTGGAATTTGGAACTCGTTTAGGGTTTCAATCCAAAATTAGTTTATGGAAATTGTAATTGGTCTAATAAACTATATTGAAGAATACCTTTCCTCATGGAAGAGTTTGGAATCCATTTGGATAATTTTGTGCAGATGGAGCAAGAAAGGCCATTGGAAGCTTAGGAAGAGCTATGGTGAGTTTGTGGTCTACATTGTTGATGTTCACTAGTTGAAAGGAGTAGGATCTTGTGAGGAGAATCCTAAGGATAACAGGGTTTCTTGAATAACCCTATTAGGTCAGGAGAGTGACCTAGGAGCCTTTAGAGGAAGCTAGGGATAAGAAATACTAGTGTTACATCAGAGTGATATCAGAGCAAGTTGAGAAACCTGGGAAGTTAGTGTCTGTCTGAAGCTACTGGTGAATCAGTAGGAGAGTGAAAGATGGTGACAAATGCAGAGCTGGCTAAGGAAGTTGATGGGAAAAAGGAGAGGAACCAACTCCTTGAAGAAGCCTTAGAAGGCATGAGAATAAGGCTAGAGGAAGTTGCTAATGAAGCAGCTAGAAGAAGAGAAGGAGTGGAGAGCAGTGATAGGGGCAAGAATGTTTACAAGGAAGACATCATTTCTGAACCAAAACCTATCTTGAATGAAGAGCCATTCTTGAAGTCCATCAAAGCATTAGGTGGCAAAGAATTAGAAGGAATCCCTTTGTTTAGTGGAAAGATGGACATTGAAGTAGTCATGGATTGGATAGAGGGAATGGAGAACCATTTTGAATGTGAGGGTGTGACTGAAGCCCAAAAGATTAAGGTGGCCAAGTCTAGACTCAGAGGGTCACCTTTGACTTGGTGGAAATAAATTCAGGATGAGAGGGTAAGAATGGGGAAGCAACCCATAGAAAATTGGAATGCAATGGTGACCAAGCTGAAGGATAATTATCTCCCTGAGGATTATGAAATGCAACTTCATAGAAAGAGACAAAACTTGAAACAAAAAGACCTATATGTGGCCTCATACACTGAGGAATTCCAAATATTGTGTCTAAGGTATAATCTGAAAGAAGAAGAGTCAATCAAAGTGGCTAGATACTTGGGTGGATTGAAATGGAACATCCAAGAGGAGATTAGCCTATGTACACAAACTAAAATACAAAAGTGTCATCAGTTAGCCATAAGAGTGGAGGAGAAGAACAAGAAGAAGGGTGAATCTAGCTTCAAGAATAACAAAGGTAGAGGAAGAGACCAAAGGGTTCAAAGAGGAGGCTACCAAGGCAGAGGTAGTGAGAAAAGGTCATAAGGTGAGAACAAGTTGATAGAGTAGCATACTAAAAGAAGTTCAAGAGGAGGCTATAACAGAGGTAGGGGTAATCATGGTGGTCCTAGCAGAGGAAGAGGAGGAAGGAATATTTCTTACTTTACAAACATGAAGTGCTATTATTGTGGGAAATTAGGTCATCCAACCTATAGATGTCCTGATAAACCTTTTGCAGCAAACAGTGACAAAAGGGTAGCATATGCTCATGAGGACACTTCAAGTGTCAAAGCACCTGAGATTGACCATCTAGATTCAGAGATGGGTGAGAACTTGATGTTCAGGAGAGTACTGATAAGACAACCAATCAAAGATGATCCCAAACATAGGAGGACTTTGTTTATAATCAGTTGTAAAATCCTTGGCAAGGTTTGTAAAGTGATTGAGGACTCTGGATCCATAGATAATATCACCTCAGAGGAGGAAGTAGTGAAACTCAAGCTAGCTAAAATACCCAATGTAAATCCCTATAAGGTAACATGGCTCAACAAAGGCCAAAGTGTATTGGTAAATGAGCAAACATGGGTGGAGTTTTCAATAGTAGGGTACAAGGATAGGTTACTTTGTGACATCCTACCAATGGATACTTTCCATTTTATGTTAGGAAGGAATTGGCAATTTGACAATGGGGCAGTGTATGATGGGAAGGAGAATTCCATCACATTCAAGAAAGGAGGTAAAACTTTCAAGATTCAGTATTTGCTAGAAGATGAAGAGCCACAATCCAAGAATCCTAATGTCATGTTGTGTAGTGGAAAGGAGTTTGTGAAGGATATCAAGGATGATGAGAGTGAAGGGTAAGCCATTGTGCTAAGACCCAAGGAGGAATAAAAACCAGTCAAGGAGCCATTACCACTAGAGGTACAAGAACTGCTTGTGAAGTACAAATGCATAGTGAGTGATGGTACTCTTGCAACCCTACCACCTAAGATGGTAATAAGTCACCAAATAGACTTTGTGCCAGGTGCATCTCTACCCAATAAGGCAACATACAAGCTTACTCCTGATCAAAACTTGGAGGTAGAAAGACAAGTGCAAGAACTCTTGGATCAAGGCTTGATCAAGAAGAGTATAAGCCCTTGTGCAGTCCCAGTTGTGTTGGCATCCAAGAAGGGAGAAAAATGGAGACTTTGCATAGATTCAAGGGCCATAAACATAATCACAATAAGGTATAGGTTCCCTATACTTAGGATTGAATATCTCATGGATTTCCTTGGAGGGGCAATGTATTTTTCCAAGATGGATTTAAAAAGTAGTTATCACCAAATCAGGGTGAAGGAAGGTAATGAATGGAAAATGACCTTCAAGACCACATATGGGTTATATGAATGGATTTTAATGCCATTTGGATTCTCTAATGCTCCAAGAACATTCATGAGGCTCATGAATGAGGTGCTCAAGGACTTCATAAGGAAGTTTGTGGTGGTATATCTTGATGATATACTGATATTTAACAAGATAAGAGAGGAGCACATCAAACATGTAGAGACAGTGTTGCAGAGATTACATGAAGAGAAGTTGGCTATCAACCTTGAGAAATGTGAGTTATTCAAGTAAGAACTATTGTATTTGGGCTTTGTGGTGTCCAAAGGGTCTTTAAAGATGGACCAAGACAAGGTTTCTACTATCCTAAACTGGCCTCCACCTACCACAGCCACTGAGGTAAGAAGTTTCCATGGCCTTGCATAATTTTATAGGAAATTTATTAGGAATTTCAGTGGGATATGTGCACCATTATTGGATACTATTAAGTGTGGGGTCAAAAATAAGTTTAGGTGGAGCTTAGAAGTAGAGAAAGCCTTTGAGATGTTGAAGAAACAAGTGGCTACTCAACCTGTCCTACAATTTCCAAGCTTTGAGAAATTGTTCACCATTGAGTCTGATGCAAGTGGGATGACAGTAGGGGGTGTATTGAGTCAAGAAAGTAGGCCAATTGCCTTCTTTAGTGAGAAATTAAATGAGGCAAAGAAGAGATATTCTTCATATGATTTGGAACTATATGCTTTAGTTTAGTCCTTGAGGAAATGGAGGCATTATCTATTGCCCAATGAATTTGTGGTGTTCATTGACAACCAGGCCCTTAGTTACATTAATACTCATGAGAAACTAAGCAATAGACATTTTAAATGGATGGAGTATTTGCAGACATTCACTTTTACTATAAAGCACAAGAAAGGGCAGCTTAATAAGGTTGTAGATGCACTAAGCAGGAGGTTACTTAGAGTCCAAGAAGTCTAATTGAATAGCATTGGAATTGATAGTTTTAGAGATCTTTACAAGGAAGATGAGGACTTTGGGGAAGCATACAAGGTGTGTGTTAACTTTCAAAACCATTTCCATAGCAAGTTCTCAGAGTTTACTTTGCAAAATGGACTATTATTTAGGGGTAATCAGTTATGTGTGCCAAGATTCTCTATGAGGATGAATCTCATACAAGAGAAACATAATGGATCTTTAAGTGGTCACTTTGGTATGAACAAAACCTTACAGCTTGTGCAAAGGTTCTACCATTAGCCAAATTTGGTGAGAGATGTCACCAAATATGTGGAGCAGTGTGTTGTCTACATGAAATCCAAAGGAGGAATAAGTAATGCAGGGTTATATCAGCCTTTACTAGTCCCTAACAGATCATGAGAGTATGTGAGTATGGATTTTTTAGTAGGTCTACCCAAAACTAAGCAAGGTTATGAAAACATATATGTAGTAGTTGACAAATTTAGCAAGATGGGTCATTTCATACCCTATAAGACTACTAATGATGCTAGACACATAGCCTATTTGTTCTTTAAGGAGATTGTGAGGATCCACGGTCTTCCTTTGAGCATAGTATCAGATAGGGATGTAAAATTTATGAGCCATTTTTGGAGGACATTATGGACTAGATTGGGTACCAATCTATCTTTTGGTTCATCCTACCACCCTCAGACTTCTCGCCAAAATGAGGTAGTGAACAGGGTGTTGGGTAACCTATTGAGGTTCCTAACTAAGGAGTATGGGAAGACCTGGGATGTGGTCATTCCCCAAGTAGAATATGCTTACAATGAAAGTAAGAACAAAATGACAGGAAGAAGCCCATTTGAGGTTATTTATGGGATGCACCCAAGGGGTGTTTGTGAGCTTAGGGATCTTGGAGGTATGGAGTACAGAAGTGGGAATGCTAAGGACTTCACCCATACTATGAAGGAGATACAAGAACAAGTCAAGAAGCAAATCCAAGATAGTCAACAAAAGTTGAAAGCCAAAGTTGATGAAAAAAGGAGAGATGTTCAGTTTAAAGTGGGTGACTATGTGATGGTTCACTTGAACAAGTTGAGGTTACAGAGAGGTGTCTCTACCAAACTTCAGTTGAAGAGGGTGGGACCTTGCAAAATTTTGGCCAAATATGTGGATAATGCATATAAGATAGACTTACCATTAGATTTGAGAATCTCTTAGATGTTCAATGTACAAGAATTAATCCAATTCATAGGGAAGATGGATGATATCAGTCAAGGAAGTCAAGGAATTAGTGGTGATGTTGAGACTACTGTGTTACCTCCCAAACCATAGTTAGTAGCTGACAAAGTTCTGGACTCCCAGGTTAAGAAAACCACAAGGCATAAAGTATACATGGAACACCTCATCCAGTGGAAGGATAGACCAAAATTAGAGACCTCATGGATTACAGAGGCATACTTCAAGAATGTGGGAATTTCAGAGGATATACTGTCCACATGAGTGACATAGATTTCCCTTGTGGGGGAGTATGGTGTAGGAGTACCTAGGTAGGGCTACTTATGAAATATGACCTAGGGTTTCTTTGATGTTTTTGGCTTGTAGTGGTTCTAGCCAGACCACTAGGATAATAAGGGGACATGTAGGTCCTAGTGTGTAGTGTGTTAAGTGGGGATGCCTTAATAGGTCCTTAGTGACCTTTGAGTCCTTATAGGTCAAATAGGGTGTTTTTGGGATTTTAGTGCCAAATTGGCCAAGCAAGGGACTAGAGGTCCTATTTCATGTTTTTACACCTTAATTAGTGATTTGGGCAAGTTTGGACAACTTTTGACCAAGTTTGGATAGCATATCCAAAAGTTGCAAAAGTTGTCAATGTTGTCATTGACAACATTTGTTGCAAGTATGCAACTTTGATGGAATTGGTTTCTTAACTATCTGAAACTAGTGTTTTAGTGTTTTGGTTCACTACGTAAGGCTATCCTTGATCATTTTAAAGGGTTGGCAAGTTTGTGTCAGAGTGTGTACGGATTGTAGAATTGAAGAACAATTGTAGCTTGTGTAATTTGTGAGAATCTGGTATTGAAATGGATTGAATCATCTATTGTAACCCTTTTTTTATGCTAATGTATATTGTTATTAGAATTTGTGTGGTGTTATATTTCTATTTTGCATAGTTTCAGTTGCTTTTGTAAATTATTTTAGTTTTTGTCCAGTCGCTGGCCTGATTCAGGCATCTTGTGAAAATGGGGTCATAGATCCATTTTACACCGTGGAACTTGCACGGGCCATTGGGATATGGAAGGTGACTCCATGTAAATTATGTATAGTGAAGGAGGGGCCCAGGAAAGCATGGCAGATATTTATAAGGTGATACCCTAGGTGAGCCAATTATTCATGGCTAGGGATCACCAACAGTTGCAGAGAAATTTGGAAGGATTGAAATCATTCATTAATTCAATAAGGGATTGTGGAGAGGTATTAGGGTGAGTGAAGGAACCCTAACTCAGAGGAGAAGTCTAGGTGTGATTTTTTTCTAGCCAAGAAAATCAATTTCTTGAACAGACAGTGAAAAGCTCCTAAAACCCTGAATTCTAGGCATGTTTATAGGAGGTAATGTATGGACACCTCTGGGAGCCAAGACCTAGAAAATCCTGAGGTTCTTGATAAAGGGTATCAGGATATGGTATTATTTTTCTGAATTGTTAAGAATTTTAACAAGTTATTGTAGAAAAGGAGCCTAATTAGGCCTAATGTGAGTAGCCCTCTTTTGGGTGAAATTGGCTTGGAATTTGGAACTCGTTTAGGGTTATGTGTAAGAAAATACACCTTCATAAAATTAAGATTTAAAGCAACAATTCTATGGAAAGATAAAACAAATTAATCTAAGAATTGAAGCTAAGATCTATATCATCTCATGGTTCTCTATCCAAACTTTGTTAAGAGAGCTCTCAGGCTTAATCTCTCTCAAGGACAATCCTAGAATGAGATATGTATGAAAAATGAATGCTCCAATCTAGCTAGAATGCTCAAAATGCTAAAAAATGCTCCAAGATTATATGAGAAAATAATAAATGCTCCTAAACATGATATGCTAAATGTAATGCAAATGCTAAAATTCTCTCAAAAAGCTCTCAAATTCTCCTCATATGCATATAGTAAGGATGCTTTTGCTCTTGAATTCTTGGATCCCAAACACAAAGGAAATGACTTGTATTTATAACATTTTCCCAAGGGTAGGGGGTAGAGTGAGTTGATCATGATCAAAGTTTGGTTAAGTCAAAAGCTTTGAGGTGTTTTCAAATGGAGGGAAAGTTGGTTGGTTGTCTCAAAGATATTAGGAATTAAATAACTCCATCATTTAATTAAATTAGCCATGGAAGGGTGATTGGGTTGGATTTGATCTTTTTGATTTGAACTATACAATTGAAAAATAATTGCATAATTTGATTAATCCCTTTAGGTTTGAATTTAATTACTTGATTTCATGATTATTTGATCTTTTAATTTGATTTTAATTTTGCCCATTTGATTTGATAAATGTCCATTTGATTTGCATTGAGATGAGATTTTGAAGCATTTGGCTGAGATTTATAGTTTTGAAAGCTTGATATACACCTGGTCAATTTTAGGTGTCTACAAATGCCCCTCTTTAAATTGATGTGCGAAGTGCATTTATTCAAAGAAAGCTTGATTGTCCTGATCATTAAGTTGATACTGATGAGCTGATTGACTGATATGAAAACCTGATATGAAAACCCTGATATGAAAATCCCGATATGAAATCCCGATATGAAAATCTGATATGAAACCCTGATGTGGAACCTTTGATATGAATTCCTGATATGAAACCCCGATATGAAAATCCAATATGAAACCCTGATATGAAACCCCGATATGAAAATCCGATATGAAACTTTGATTGAAAATCCAATATGAAACTTTGATTGATAAAGTTTGAAATTTTAATGCCCCAGATTTGATACAAGATATGATGCAGAATCCCAATTTGATGATATGATGATGCCCCCTCGGAAATGAAATCATATTGATCGTAGGTAAAAATTTTTGATGAACAATGCTGATAGGATAGATCCAAGATGATCGCATTTTTGATGAACAATGATGTGGAAAGATGTCGAACAAATGCCCCAGTGAGCAGAATATGCCAATTAGGGTTGACTGGGTCAAAAATCTCATAAAATAAGTTAAAATAGCTTAAATAGGTTGAAAAACCCAAAATTACTATTCATTTTCACTTTTTACTATTGAGATTTTTCTCTGAGCCTCTGACAACTGATAGCGATGATGGTCCCCATACGAGAGCACAGGTTCGAGCAAGCGTGCATATATCAGAGACCTCTTGACTATGGGCCTCTGGTGAGTGGTTCGAACCCTCTTAGTGTATTTATTTCTTTTAAAATTGCATTTAATGCATTTTTTTATTGATTTTTAGAAAATGATTAGCAAAATGCCACGTAGGATAGGTAAAGTGTCATGTAGGCCTGTAAAATGCCGCCTATTTAGTAAAGTGCTACCTCCACGTGGTAAAGAGCCACTTTTAAAGATTAGAAAGTCGCTTAGCTTTAAAAGCCACGTACACTCAGTTAAGTTCTGCCTACCATAAATTTGAAAATTTGATATAGGAAAAAAGATGAACTTAGTTAAATTGATCGTCCAGATGACTCAATTAGGTTCCAAGCTAGAAAATGTTCGTCCATAATGTCACATAGTGTTTAGGATATTAGAAAAGTCATAATGGTGAATGTTTGATAGGTCAATCAAATATGATTAAAAATGATTACAAATTGTCCTTGTGTCTCATGATATAGAGGTTAGGAGCAATAAGTTGATACGCTCAAGTTAGAGCAAAGATAGATTTAATGTTTTGTGATTGACTTAGAATGGTTCACCAAGAGAAAAACTAACATGATGCACTTTGTTTCAAAATGTAGGAGCATTACCACAAGTTGTGGGTGTGAGGTGTAGAATTATGGATTTTTGATTTGGTAGATGAGATCGCGCCTCCTGAGTGACATATGATTGATACTTGTGGACTCAGTTTCCTATTAGACCTCCCTTAGTTTCAGTTGAACTAAGGTTTGTTGACAGTGATGACAGAGCGATGGCACTCTGATGATAATACCTTTCATTTACCTCTAGGCGAGATGACTATTACACCAGAGGATGTATATAGATTGTTGAGGATCCTGACTCATGGAGAGTGGGTGTATTATGATTTAGTATATGATAGCAGTGTATGCAGACGGGTGCTTGGAGACAACACCATTGATGATGATTGTATTACTTGGGCACAGTTTGCCTCATTTCCCACTCTACCAGCATTATTAGGAGCTGTGATAGGGGGATTATTATTGCTAGATAGGAGAGGTTGTGGTTTTACGATCAGATGGGGCCAAATTTTAGAGGACCTGATTGCACATCCACAGAGATTGGATTAGGGCTCTTGTATTTTGGCACAGTTGTATCACGATCTGCATGAGATTATATATCGACGCATTGCAACTATTTCTGCAGGTGCAGTATTGTTACAGTTATGGACATAGGAGAATCTGCCTATTACAAGGCCAGTTTTAGCTCGAGTACAGGGTCATGGTTACCCTTATGCATTTCTATATGATGGCATGGTTGTCCAGCATCATCTGGGCAAGGTCAATTTTTGGATACGTACCATTGATGATATTGATCAGGTGGTATGGAGGCCATATTTGTAGTGTGAGAGGTGGTAAGAGGATGATGATGAGTTACCTTATATGTTTGCACCTCGATGGATGATAGGCTGATCACCATTGGTGATTGAGAGATTTTGCTGTGGGAGAGTGCTACGCCAGTTCAGCCGGAGGCAGGATATGCCATAAGGTATGGCACTATATGCCCAAGTATAGGCTAAGAGGTTGATGTGGGGAGCACATGTTGACTACCAGTCAGCTTGTCTATAGATAGAACAACTTGGATATGGTGTTTGGGATATGATGCCACAGGTAGCAGATGCGAGGATGTCAGTAGAGTACCGAGAGTGGTTTATTCGACATCGGTTCATGAGATTCACAGAAAGGGTAGAGCCCATTCTTGATGTGGATGAGCTTTTAGATGATGACGGTGATGGTGGAGATGATGGGGATGATGGTGATGATGGCGGTAGACCATGCCAGTGCAGAGTTCAGAGGGTACCTAGAGTGCCATGGGTACAAAGAGCTATGGGACCTCGGATAAGAGGCAGACATGTGAGAGGCCGAGGCAGTGGATTTAGGCAGCCTAGGCAGAGGTGAGTAGGTGGACAGGTACCTTAGGATTAGGCTCCTTTTAGAGTGGATTCAGATTGGGCTAGGCACAGCCATAGATGGGTCCAGGTGACTAGACAGGTTCCTGTACAAGGATAGATACCATAGGTTGACCCATAGGTCAGTATAATTGAGGTTATATTGCAGGTACCCTTAGTGCCTCATGCACCATAGGCTCCTCCAGCATCATAGGCACCTCTATTGCCTCCTATTTCAGATGATATAGTGCAGGATATTTGGGGGTTACAGGCCAGGATGAATGCAGTGATAGCGAGATTAGATCAGGTTACGACCATGCTGCAGTAGTTTCTGGCTACTCTGGCTCAGTTACCTACCAGTGTGAGCACTAGTCAGGTACCTCCTGGTGCACAAGATAGAGTAGGTGATAGAGATCATGTAGGGGGTTCAGGCATAGGTTTGGCCTGAGATGGATTAGGTGCCCCTGCTGGGTCATGGGACTGATATGGACCCATGATATACAACATTGTATCATATATATTTTTTTGATTAGGACTTTGATGTATGGACCATTGTATTGATGTACCTTTGATGTACTGACTATGTTATAGACATTGATGATGGACATTTATCTATGATGATCTTTGATTCCTCCTTTGATGATGTCATGAGATTTCCTTTTATGTATGTGTATATGTTTCTATGATGCATTTATTTCTATTGTGCTATGGATGCAAATGTCTTAGAGTAGGACATAGATAAACGGATGCAAATGATGTTAATGCAATTTATCTCTACATGTTTTTCTGATTTAACCATGTATGAATTATGCAATGCAATGAATGCAATACTTAGTGCTTATGGTAAATGAAATGCATCTATCTTTTGTGTTTTTGGATGTATGCAATTTAATGTATGATATGCAGTTCTAAATGATGATATGGATAAATGAATAATGATTAATGTATCTTTTTCTTGTTTTTCGCTTGACATGAATATATAATTAATAATGACTAATGATGATCAATGCAAAGGAAAATCTCATTTTGAATGACTTGAAACCAATAAACTTGATGAAGTGTTGTCAACTTTTACCCCCCCCCCTTGAACTTGGAAAAGTGCTAGAAAGGCAAGCCACTTGAGAACTAATCTTTTGAGAATGCAAGCTAAAAAGCAACATGAAATTAATCTAACATGAATTCAATTAATCTAACATGAAGATGCAATGTAACTAATTGTTCTTGAGGTTTGTGAAAGGAATGCAAACTGAGATATATTTTCATCATAGAGCGTTGTGGAACTAGGATTCAATATAATCCTTACTGGTGCCACTGCGACCATAAGAATATGAATATGACTTTCCCTCGTGTGGTAACCCCTTCTATGAAACCAAGTACAACCCTCACTAGTAGGATGACCAACTATGGGAGTATGAACATCGATTTAATCGGATTCAATGTTGCAAGTGGATGTTGGTATTAAGATATGGAAAATCTAAATAACCAAGGTATCCTTTTGTGTAAACAAACAAAGGTCAACCCTCTGTCCCATATGAATGTCCTCTATGGTTCTTTGATGACCATGTCCTTAGATGAATTCACACAAGTTAAAGAATCTTCCTCAAAATAGTCACTTAGAATCTTAAGAAAACATCATGTCTCTTATCACTGGCAATCTAGTCGGAACATCATTGATTAGCTAAAAAGAACATGACTCAGAAAAGGCAATGAAAAACTCATCAAAAATGCCAAGTGTTTGTGAAATGTATCAAGATTTTCAAATAAGAATTCCAGACAATCTGATCATTTAGGGTGTGTCAATTTTTAATCCTAATAAAATAAGGCAATGAGACTCAAGGATTATGTTATGCGATCAAAATGTTTGGGGTTGAACAATGATATTCATCAAAGGTTCCAAAATGTTTCTCCTGAATCTGAAAATCTGCTTCTCATGTGCGACCACAATGTTGCACCATTGAATCCTGTTGGTACCAAAATCTATGATGTGTGCCCCCAAGTGATAAATGTGATCAATGTGAAACTTAGGGCAACTGAACTTGGAATGCAACAAAATTTAGCTCTGAGACTTTATTAGGGCAATGCACGAATGACAGATGCAATGAGGATATGGACAAGTGAGATGAGGAAACTACAATATGTACAAATGCAACTAGGAAAACACCTAAGGGACAAAAGGCACCTGTTTCTAGGTTTTCACCTCTTGGGATTATTGCTCTTTTCTCGTTTTCTCTTTTTTTTTTTCTACCAAGGTGCCTATTGCTAGGTTTTCACCAAGGCACTTTTTTTTCTTTTTCAAATGTTTTTGGCTTTTTAAATTTTCTTATTTTTTTGGTATTTTTGATCTTCTCCTTTTTTTGGTATTTTTTGAATTTTCTCATGTACAAGGGTGATGCTTGACTCATCTGATACTCTTCAACTTATACTCTTTATTCTAATACTCTTTCCTCTGAATCAGGTGTGGAACCTCTTAAGATGAATGCTATTGATAGGTTCTAGCAATTCATCACCATCACAATCGGCCAGTTTGTAGGTCCCCATTCCAAATGAAGAAACAATGACAAAAGGACCAAGCCAATTTGCTTCCCACTTTCCTTTCTTTTCTCTATCAGCCTGATTTTTTGGATTTTCTCTTAACACTAGATCTCCTATTTGAAAGTTTCTGGGCTTGATATGTTTGTTATAGTTCTTGGAAATTCAATTTTGATACACTTTCAAATGATCATAGGCTTGAGTCTGATGTTCCTCCAACAATTCCAATTGTTGAAGGTGGGAAACTCTATAATCTTCATCCATTATTAATCCGTGCATTGAAACTCTGAGGGATGGTATTTCAACTTCTAAAGAAAGAACAGCTTCGGCCCCATAAACCAAAGAAAAAGGTGTAGCTCCTGTCGGGGTTTTAATACTAGTCGTATAGGCCCATAATGCTAGATTGATTTGAAGGTGCCAATCCTTTCCTAATTTTCCAACTGATCTCTTAAGGATTTTCAGGATGTTCTTGTTGGTAGATTCTGCTTGTCCATTACCTTGGGGATCATAAATGGATGAAGAGTGATGTGTAATGTGGAATGTGTCACAAAGTTTATCAATATCTTTGTTCTTAAACTATTTTACATTATTCATGATGATAGCATGAGGAATGCCATATCGAAAAATGATATGATTTAGGATAAACATGGAAATTTGTTTTCTTGTTGCAGTTGATAAAGGGACAACTTCAACCCATTTAGTAAAGTATTCTATTGCTGTGATTATATACCTGTGTCCGTTTGAAGAAGGTGGATAAATCATGCCAATCAAGTCAAAACCCCATTGATAGAATGGCCATGGTGTGACAAAAGGGTTTAATTCTTATGCTGGTGCATGAATCAAGTTTCCATGGTATTGACATTTCT
>MU225316.1:3679784-3691804 GCA_018584345.1 Thuja plicata
TTCTGATACAAATAGCTCAAGCTCTTTCTCCATTGATGCTCTGTTATAATATAAAATCATGTACATTAGATGAGAGTAATGTTTGAAAGTGGGTGTTGGGTTATCTGACTGTATTTCTAACAATCCATCATGGATAGCATCAACTATGTAGCCAACATAATCATAATCAGTGTTAACTTATGGGTGCTGGATGTTCATTGCCATCATAAGTATCTCCTGAGATACTGTAGAATCTCCATCAAGGCCTAGAACCCTACTCAGACCATAGGCAGTGCATTTTACATAATGATGAAACAGAGATAAGTCAAAAGGTGGCTTGAAATTGTCTGGAATCTTCACTAGGTGCCTATCTACTCTAGGCATAAAATTAGGCATTTCATACTTCTTGATCAAATGCTCTCTCTTGACATAATCAAATTTAATCTTTTTCAAATCAATATCAGTGCATAATGCACCGGTGATTCCAAATACCTCAGCCACTGACCTTTTGTCTATGGAGACTAGGGTTTCTTTATTCTTTTTCCTAATTACCCTAGCCACTGGGCAATAGTTTTTTGCTAACTCCCTAATAAGACCAATGTCAACATAGACGTCAGGCACAATCAATTTAGCCATATTCAAATCCCATGGATTGCAAATTAGGACTGGCTTGACCCTATTATTCCAAAAATAATGAAATAAAGTACTACTAGAGTAGTCTGGGGTTACCAGATTTCTGCATTGAGACCATTTATCGCTCCATTCTTCCCAATTTGCGTTGTTTGTATTCAGAGTTCTGGGCAGAAATTCAGCAAATTCTTCTGTATATTTCTTCAGTGTGACTTCCTTCTTTTTTCCAGACCCTTGTGAGGTAGTAGGAACAATATTTTGACTCATCCTTCTTCTTTGAATTTTACTGTCTCAAAAACAATTCTCCAAACCAATAAGCTTCTTACTCTTCGCAGAAAAACTCATAATGTAGAAATGAGAGCTGTACAGAATCAAACTCAATCATTTACATGTATATCCATTAAGGACTGCATCATGTCAACTTGAATGCCAAATTCCTGCACTGGCACTGTCATGAAGATTTCATTCTGTCATTAATGCTGCCATCAACTTGCAGTATTTGATCCTAGCTGGAAAAGAGTGTACACTTTTCTCCCCTCTGGTACTCCTCAGCCTGAAACTAGCCAACACACTGCACTTTATTTACTTTTAGAAAGGTTCTTACGAGTGAGTGACGTACCCCTTCTATTTAACCAGTAGCATAATCCCCACCTATCCTTACCCCGCTTTTCACCTTCTGTGAGTGAGCGATGACCTAATCTATACTTCTTCATCTGACAGTCACATACTCACTATATTTCTACATTTTGCTTTTGGGTTCATGTGAACTAGCGATATTACCTTTACTTCAACCTGCCGCACCCTCGCTAGTCAATATTTCACATCACCTAAATCTTGGCAACTAAGTGAGTATGCATCTTATCTTTTAGTTATTCCATAATCGCACACTCGCTGGCTGTTAAACTATAACTTTTGGATCTGAGCGAGTGAGCGACGTTCATTCTTCACCATATACTTTATCTGGTCGCTCACTCATGCTACAAAATACTCTAGCTTTAAATCACTTAGCGAGTGAGCGATGACTTCTGTTCTTTGCTTAGTCGCAGACTCGCAAGCCTGAGAACTTAAATTTATTATTGACTGCGAGTGCGCGACTATCAACCTTCTTCTTTAGTCGCATGCTCGCTAACCCTTTTCCTTTCATCTTTGTTTGATGGGCGAGTGAGCGATGTCTTTCTTCTTTCAACCTGCCGCACACTCGCGAGTTCATTTTTTATCACCTCAAAGCATCAGCGAGTGAGCGAGGCAATGAATGGTCCCACAGTCGCTCAGTTGCACCTCTTTTAGGAACTTTGAAGAATGCCTCTACGACTGAGCGATGAACCTTCGAATTGGTACTTCATGCATTTTTCACGTACTCACACTGCAAAATACAAGTGAGTTAAAACCTAAGCGAGTGGGCAACCTCTAGAACATGACTTCGTCGCGCAGTTGCTGACTTGTAAGACAAACATAAAACCCGATGTGGGTATGCGACTGCTTCATTTTTTAACAAGGCTCGCTCGGTCGTGAAGCATGATATGGAGAACATACTTTAAAGCGACTGTGTGACATACAAAATTTTAACTTGTCGCTAACTCGCTGGTTCAAAATTTTATACAGTTAACTCTTAGCGAGTGAGCGATAGATTTAATCTTTCTTAACCCGCTCAATCGCTAACCTATAACCCGACTTTCACAAGACATCGCGATTGCGTGATTTTTACTTTAAAACATTCAACCCGCCCACTCACACAGAAAATCAGGACCTGACATAAGTTGATTGCGATTGCGCAATTTTTTTAAAACTGATGACTCGTCGCCCACTCACACAACTTAGAGACATGTTTAAAAGACTGATGTGACAAAGCGACAACACTTAAACATAACTTAAAAAGAGATTTTTGACCTCTTTTTGCACGGTAAGGCACATGAATTTAAACCAAGAAAGACTGGGAAAATCAAAGCTAAGAAATTTCAAATAAATTTTTTACTGCAGTGCTAACAGGTGGATTCATCAAGTATGTTTTCAACAATGAAAAGGATTTGTCACACTCCTCATCCCATGTGAAGATGGTGTCTTTATGTATTAATCTGGTGAAATAATGGCATTTTTCGGCCAATTGAGAAATGAACCTTCTTATAGATTGAAGTCTTCCTTGATTTGACCTCATTTGACTAATATTCTTTGGAATGTCCATGTCCATTATTGCTTGTACCTTTTTAGGATCTACTTCAATGCCTTTTGCTGAAAAAATGTACCCTAGGAGTTTTCCAGATTGTACCCCAAAAGCACATTTCTTTGGGTTAAGTCTCACCTTGAATTTTTATAGCCTTGTAAAAATCTTGTCAAGTATGGATAGATGATCTTTTCTCTTATGTGACTTAGCTAAAATGTCATCCACATAATTTTCCATAAAGGTGTGCATCATGTCATGGAAAATGGTAGTCACGGCCCTTTGATAAGTGGCTCCGGCATTTTTAAGACCGAAGGGCATTACGTTCCAACAAAAGGTACCCCATGGACATGTAAAAGCTGTCTTCTCTTGATCCTCAGGTGCTATGCAAATTTGATTATACCCACTAAATCCATCCATAAGTGAAAACATAGAATGACCTGCAGTGAGGTCCACAATAGCATCAATGCTTGGTAAGGGAAAGTCATCTTTTGGATAAGCAAGGTTTAAATCTCTAAAATCTGTGCAAACTCTTATGGTTTTATCATGCTTGGTAACTGATACAATATTGGAGATCCAATCAGCATATGCTATTACTCTTATAAATCTTGCTTTGAGCAATTTCTCCAATTCAACTTTGACTAATAGGGCTATATGTGGATGCATTTTTCGCAACTTCTGCTTTACGGGCTTAACCCTTGGTTTCACATTTAAGTGATGCATTATGAAACTTGGATCTAATCTGGGCATGTCATCATATGACCATGCAAAGTTTATTTGTTTCACTTGAAAGAATGTAATGAACTCTTCTCTTTCCAAAGGACTCAAAGATGCTGCTAAGTGAATGAATTTAGGATCCTTTTCTGTTCTAATGTTGACCTTTTCTGTGGGTTCAATAAGTATAGGTGATCTTTCATCTTTGTGAGCTGGTAAGGTGTCCAACCTCTCTCCCTTAGGTTCCACAGTTGGGTTTTCACCGTCGGAAACATCCTTTATTTTTACTTTTTTTGGGTCTAGCACTACCACATGGTGGTTTTCACCACTAGACCTTCTCATTTTTTTGTATATTTTCTCTTCATTTTTTGGATTAAGAGGTTGAACACCTGCCCCTATCATCATTTCCAAAGTGAATTCATTGGGTTTGACCACATTGAGGTATAAGGCCATTGAATTGTCATTTGGGAAGTAGAGTAAGTCATTTGACTCAGATAGATCCCAATCGATAAGTTCGGGATGCATTAAGGACAGATTCATTGAATGGTTTTTCATTTGAAGGAGTTAAGGACATGACTTCATTATATGGTTCATACATTATATCATCATGGTCTATGACATGTGCCTCTTCTAGATGGTCCATGGAAGAAGGATCAAAATCCTCTTCATCAGAATCCTCTGAGATTTCTATGGGAAAAAAAGCATGTGGATTAAACACTAGGGTAGAATATCCCACCCACGAAGGTACCCAAGGTTCACCTACCCATTGAGTGAAAGGAGGTACTTGTTCTATGTTCACTTGTTGAGGTTCACTTGAAGTGTGAGTAGAATTCAAACTTTGAGCCATATGTTCTTCATTCTCAACTTTAGGAGGAGTTGCATAAGTGTGAATGGTATCAACCTCTATGTCATGACAAGATGCTTCGGACAAGGAATCCCACTCATAGTCTCTAGAATCATCTTCACTTTCAGAACCTACCATATGGACATGTGCATGGAAATCATGCACGAGACTTGAACTTTCTCCTTTGTGTTGAAAACCTATGCCGGCCTTCTCTTCTTTGGCTGTCCAAACTGGCTCAATAGGTTCTAACAACCCTCTATGTCAAACTCCTAAGGGTCCTCTTCCCTTATACCCCATTTTCTTCATGATATCAAATCCTTTTCCATATTGATCAATTTGGATATTGATATATTGCACGCTTTCATTGGAATTAGCTGAATTATCATCCTCTTTATAGAGCCATTGTAATACCATATCATCTTCTTTGTCCATTTATTGTTTGTCACATTCCCTCACAAAATGGGAATTGTACTTATGAGGTTGATGATCTTTAGATGGTTTCCCATGTGTTCTTGGAGATGTATGTAAATCAAAGAGGGAAACAAAATATTCCCCTACTCCTTTTGAGTTAATTTTACATTGTTTCTCAAATTGATGCATTAAGTCACTCATCTTTTCATAGTGATCCTTCTTAGTTTGATCTCTTTCTTCCTTAGTGGGTTTAGAAGATTCCAATCTTAATGTTGAAGTCTGAACTGAAGTATCCTTTGAATTTGAACCCTTGTAACTAATCTTTTCTTTTCCCTTAGTTGATGTAGTTGAGTTAGTTTGAATAGGGTTAGGAGTAGATGTGACATTTGATGTTGGTTCTGCCTTTTCCTCTTTGGCTTCTTCCATGGTAATATCAGGAATAAATATTTCCCTATTATGAGGAATATATAATTCATGACTTGGCTTCAAAGCATTGCAACATTGGAATGGTTTTGAATCTCCTCCAATTGTGATCTCCTCCCCTAGGTATGGAAATTTCATGCATTGGTGATATGTAGAAGGTACCGCTTGCATCTCGTGTATCCAAGGCATTCCTAGTAGGATGTTGTAGGTAAAATTCATGTCAAGGACCTAACATATAGTGTCCTTTTTGATAGGTCCCACTTGAATTGATAGAATGATCATACCCTTTGAAGATCTTTCCTCTGCATCATAAGCCTTAATAGTTATTTGCTTCTTTGGATCAATGGAAGACTCAGATAACCCTAATGACTTGACAAGGTTTAAAGTGCAAATATTTAGACCAGATCCACCATCTATGAGAAGTCTCTTAACCCTATGTCTTTGGATTAATACCTCTATATGCAAGGGTAAGTTTTGAGGATGTGTGATAGACATGTCATCTTGCTCCGAAAAGGAAAGACAATGAGGGGCTATGAGGTGCCCTACCATGTTTTGAAATTTGTATTCCTCCAAGTTTATAGGAACTGTGGTCTCACACAAGGATTTTCTGAGAATCTCCTTGTGATTAGGAGATAATTTTAACAACTCCAAAATTGATATTTGGGCGGGAGTCTTTTGCAATTGATCCACCAAACTATAAGGTTTTATGGTGGGTGGTGTTTGTTTAGTCAAAATAGTCGGTGTCTTAGGACCAATAGTAATAGGAGTAACCCCTTGTAAGGTAATCTTTGAGGCTTTCCCCCTTGTGATGGCATTAGCAGAGCCTTGAATAGGTTGGTCTTTAACCACAACAACATTGATGGTATTGTCATAAGTATGAGAAAAGTTAACATTATGACTGCCTTTTACATTATTTGCATTGTTTCCTCCATTGTTGGAATTAGAAGATTCTCCCTTTTCATGCTTATAAAAAGGAGTTTTAAAGGTTGTGTGATCTTCATTAGTTTGAGGTCCATCCACCTTTATCACACCATTGTCTATGAGATCTTGTACCACATGTTTGAGATGTAGGAAATCATTGGTCTTATGTCCCCTATTTCAATGATAGTCACAATGGTTGTTCTCATTCCACCAGTTTGGTTTGATGTGAGATTCATAGGGTTGAGCCTTTGATAGATCGATAATTTTATTTGCAATAAGTTTCCTTAATGCATTTTCTAATGGTTCACCCAAAGTAGTGAATTCCCTCTTGGGTGTAGGTGCAAAGAATGGTTTAGGCTTAGAAGCCCCTTGATTATTCCCAAAGTTGTTATTAGTGTTGTTGTTGAAGGGCACTTTGGGTGCTTGATTCACATTATTGGCTTGAGATGAGTTGTGAGTGAAATTGAAAGGGATAGCTTTTAAAGTATTAGCCTCCACCACTCCATCATTAACCACTCCTTTATTGTTGTTATTCTTCATCCAATATCGGTTGTTGTTGTTGTTGTTGAAATTCTGGTTTTGATTGGTGTTGGAGGTATTGTTGTTATTATTCTTATTATCTTTGTAGAGTTTGATTTCTCCACTTTTCACCAATACCTCTTCCATTGTCACCCCATTCTCAATTAAGTCTTGGAATGATTTAGGACATTGTAGCCTCAATCGATAGTTCATTTCATGATTCAAACTATTCACAAAGATATCCATGTTTTCTTTTTTGGGTACACTTTGAGGGTATCTAGCAAATACTTCTCTCTATCGTTGTAGGAAAAGTAGGAATCCCTCTCCATCTCTTTTTTTGGTGTTGCATAGATTTAGCATTGTAACTTCGTGTTTGATGTTATAAGAATAGTGAGTTATAAATTTAGAGGCCAATTCCTCAATGGTCCTGATACCAGAAGGTAATTTTGAGAACCACTCCATTGCCATACCTCCCAAACTTCTAGGGAATAACCTCATAAGGTAAGTTGTGTCATGCATGAATTCTAGACTTAGGGTGCAAAATTCCCTTAAGTGATCTTGAGGATCAGATGTTCCTTCATATTTATCATATTTCGGATAAATAACATTTGTTGGAAATGGTATCATGACTAAGGACTTGTCAAAAGGAAATGGACACAAGGCTTTAATAGAAAAAGGTTTAGGAGCCCCACTTTGTTTTAATGTGTCCAATTGTATCAGAAAAAGCTGGAATTGTTTATTCATGACATCAATGGGGTTAGCCTTTACTTCTTCTTGTTTGAGTTTGACAACATTGTAATCGTGTGGAAGCTTGAGACTCATTTGTGCTAGGTCTAGGAAGTACTTCTCTTTGTCTTTTTCCAACACTTTTTCCATGAGTTTCATAAAGAAAGGGCTTTGCATAGCCTCAATAACCTTTTCATCAGCTAACTCCTCATCATAGGGTCCATATTGCCCCTGTTGTTGGTATTGTTCATCCCTTGATTGTTAGGATCCATTTTTATCCCTCCGTTGGTATTGTTGTTGGATCCTTTGTTGTTAGGATCAAGATTTCCTTGTTTGGTCATATCCTTGTTCACATGATTAATTTGATCAGGATCTATATGACCAAAAGGAAAAGACATCCTCGATTCTATTTCTTTGACGGGTTCGTGTAAGGGTTTTTCTAAAAAAGGGTCACCCGGGAAGGGACACTCTTGTCTCAGATAAGATCTGTCCGGTTGTAGAGTAGTATTGATGTAATGGGATCGGGTGAAAACCAGCATTAACATATGTCAAATGAAGATCTTAGGTTTTCAAACTCGCTTAATGACCAATCCGTGTATAAATTTGCAAAATGCCCAATAATGACAGATTCTGATCAAGTTAGGTATCCTCAGTGATATAACATCCAAAAGGGTATCCAAAAATCAAATTTTCTTGTTTTCAAACCTTCGATAGATACCCACTATTTGCCTTTTAAAAATTCCAGGTGGCTCTTACCTGTGTGTAGGCGGCCTTTAATTGTTAACACGCGGTGACTGGAAAATATGTATGCGGAGCTCTGCAGTTGGCAGACGACATTTGTCTGTTGCCAAGCGGTTTTGAAATATTTGTAAGTGTCTCTTTCCAGTTAACAAGTGGTTGTTTCATCTTACTAAGCGACATTTTATGTTTAACAAGCGGCCCAACTTTGTTTTTAAGCAGCTCTAAAATGGTTATACGCGGTGCTTTGCTGATTAGAGTTGATTTTGACAATTTTATTGATATTTTTGGGGTTTAAAAGTTTAAGGTCTTTGATCAGATTTATCAAAAAGTATTCTTCCATGAAAATTAAGTACAAACTCAACACACACGTAAAATTTGCACCATATCCCTAAAAACCACACTAAAATTGTATGTTCTCAGATGTTTTAACAGGTTTACACAAGAATTTCTTCCAAGAAATCTACCTTAGCATCAACAAATTTGGCTTTTAATCATGGCTCTACAAAGGTAGGTCTGCTATTTTATCAGGTCTCAACCTATTCTGGTCTAAACCTTGACAATATCCTTTACCCCTTTGAGGGCTTCCCACACACACAAAAGTATGATTTTGCACAATCCCGAAGGACTACTAGAGGAAGTGAGGATGGCTTGCACAAGTTTTAGTCACTTTTTGATTAAGGAAAAGTGCATTATTTATAGTGGGTCAGAAGATATTGTGGTAAAAGCAAATATCTCCCACTTTGGGTCGTTCCTTCTCACCGTCCTTGTAAGGAAAATCTCAGGAGGCAGGCCCTTTAAAGCTCTAATTAGCTAGCATGTTCATGAAAAGAAGGAATTGAACTTGGTCCAACAAGTTTGGGAATCTGATTCACTCAAAGAGTGAAGAGCATATCCCTATTATTTTTCTTTTGTTCCAAACACTTCAAACATATTATTTCATTTTCAACCTCTTGACAAGGAGGTTCTTTAGAATTGAAATGTGTGGTTCAATTGCTTATCCTTATCTTTCTACCAAATTGGCTTTGCACGTTTGGCTTTTTGATTCACTTCAAAAAGTGAAGGGCATATGCCTGATGCTCGTTCAATTTGGACAAAATAAAGGATTTTCTACTTATGCTTAGATTTAAAAGAAAGCCACAATTTGATCAATGCAAGCTTGATAAGCTAAGTACCTGATTTCAAAGCTAGCAAAGGATAGGCACATTTTTGAGTATTTGGCTTATTTTTACTCACCTAGTGGCGATCGTTCCCACTCCATCTCCTCCAACAAGTTAGTTAGCACAAAGCGAAGCAAAGTGAAGAAAACTTGGAAAAAACTTAATGACATAAATACCTCCTAAAAGCTCTTTTTAAAATGAAAGATTTATCAATTAAAGCTTTTAAAGAAGTAAGCATACAAAATCAATTAGAGAGTAGGAAATTTTCATTTATATGCAAAGAACACCTTAATGTAATGATCATACAAGTGCTCTTCCTCAAAAAAACTCTCTAATAAATTTGCATTATGTATCTCTTTATCATTCTTAGTTTTGATCCTTACCTCTTTGCTAGGCTTGGAGATCCGCTTCTCTGGTTTCTGTACCTTTGGGTGATTTTTCATCTGCAGAACAGGAAAACACAGAGAATTACACCAGTGAAAAAATTAATTAAAACCTGGTTTAAAGAAAAAATGATTACACAACATTTAACAGCTAAAAATCGGCTATCAAATATTAGTAAGCGTAATTTAAAACTTTGAAAGCGGCTGTTAAATCTTAAAACGTGGCTCTTAAAATAGCACAGGCGGCTAATTAAAAATAGAAAGCGGTGTAGAAAGTATAAAATGCGGCTAGAGATGGCTGGTAAGTGGCTTTTGAAAAGTCACAGGTAGTGCACTTTACCTAACAGGCAGCACGATTTATCTGCTAGGCGCCCCACTTTATCTCAGACGCGGCAGCAGAATGAAAGACGGAGATGAATCAAGCTCCGTAGGTGGTGTTTTGTTGTTCATAGGCAGCTCTTGACATCATATACGCGTCTCTTCTCCTATTTTCTGCAAGAAAAACACCAAAAACAAAGAAAACACACCAAATATTATCAAAAAAATGTTAGTAAAGAGGCTTAGAGCCCCACGGTGGGTGCCATTATGTGTGTAAGAAAATGCACCTTCATGAAATTAAGATTGAAAGCAATAATTCTATGAAAAGATAAAACAAATTAATCTAAGAATTGAAGCTAAGATCTATATCATCTCATGGTTCTCTATCCAAGCTTTGTTAAGAGATCTCTCAGGCTTAATCTCTCTCAAGGACAATCCTAGAACAAGATATGTATGAAAAATGAATGTTCCAATCTAGCTAGAATGCTCAAAATGCTAAAAAATGCTCCAAGATTATATGAGAAAATAACAAATGCTCCTAAATATGATATGCTAAATGTAATGCAAATGCTAAAATTCTCTCAAAAATCTCTCAAATGCTCCTCATATGCCTATAGTAAGGATGCTTTTGCTCTTGAATTCTTGGATCCCAAACACAAAGGAAATGGCTTGTATTTATAACATTTTCCCAAGGGTAGGGGGTAGAGTGAGTTGATCATGATCAAAGTTTGGTTAAGTCAAAAGCTTTGAGGTGTTTTCGAATGGAGGGAAAGTTGGTTGGTTGTCTCAAAGATATTAGGAATTAAATAACTCCATCATTTAATTAAATTAGCCATGGAAGCGTGATTAGGTTGGATTTGATCTGTTTGATTTGAACTATACAATTGAAAAATTAATTGCATAATTTGATTAATCCCTTTAGGTTTGAATTTAATTATTCGATTTCATGATTATTTGATCTTTTAATTTGATTTTAATTTTGTCCATTTGATTTGATAAATGTCCATTTGATTTGCATTGAGATGATATTTTGAAGCATTTGGCTGAGATTTATAGTTTAGAAAGCTTGAGATACACCTGGTTAATTTTAGGTGTCAATAAGGGTTTTAATCCAAAAGAAGTTTGTGGACATTGTAATTGGTCCAATAAACTATCTTGAAGACTACCTTTCCTTATGGAATATTTTGGAATCCATTTGGATCAGTTTGTGCAGATGGAGCAAGAAAGGCCATTGGAAGCCTAGGAAGAGCTATGGTGAGCTTGTGTTCTACATTGTTGATGTTCACTAGTTGAAAGGAGTAGGATCTTGTGAGGAGAATCCTAAGGAGAATATGGTTATTTTAAGAAACCTATTAGGTTAGTAGAGTGACCTAGGATCCCCTAGAGGAAGCTAGGGGTAAGCAAGACTAGTGTTACATCAATCTTTAGCCCAGTTAGAAGCTAATATAAGTCTCGTTAAGAACTACCCTATTAAGGGTTTATAAATTCCTTCTGAGAGTCACCTAGTTAAAGGATTTATACTCTAGATAATATTAGAGATCATGCTCACCCTAGTAGGAGTGACCTTCTAAAAGGATTTCACTTGAAAACCTGTTAGGGCTGTAGAAACTGATGAAATATCAGATTCGACTCCAAGATCCAGCTGCATGCAAAAACCTGTCACAAGGAATGAAGCGAAAGAAGGAAAAAGCAAAACTCAGATGTTACTCCAAAAAGTGAGAGAAAAAATATTATCTGAATTAATGAACAACAATTACAAAGTTCAACCTTAAAAGGTGAACGAAACCCTAAAAGGAACTACTAGGTTGCACATTATTAATTAAGAATTAATTAATAACGCACCTAAGAGAAGCATAAGCAATTGGAGTAATAAAACTCTAACACCCCCCCTTAAGCTGAACGCAGGGAGAAAGCTAACCTAGCAAAACTAAGAAAGCAAGAAAAGGTTCCTGGCAATAAGGCCTGATCAGGAACCCAACAACAAAGAAATCTCTGTGAACCGGGGAAATAGAGAAAACCCAGTGGGAAAAACCCTACCCCAAAAAGAGATATAAAAGCAAGCAAAGACAGAAAGACTGACTTCAAGAGACTCTCTCAAA